>OVAN01011979.1:0-14155 GCA_900406275.1 Anastatica hierochuntica | reverse complement strand
TTCAACCCGCTTTTCACGATAAACTTCTATGTTGGATTATACCGTTTCAGGGTTCTACTAAATGATTTGCAAGGGACTAAGAAGACTTATTATTACTGGATTAGTCATATTTCTGGCGATGAGTTTCCTTCACGTTCAAACTGTGTTCTACTCAAGCTACTACTGTGGATAAAAGGAGAGCAAACAATGTGAAGTAAAATTAACTTTGGACAGAACTGTCATTAATGTATCATGGAGAAAACCATCCAAGAATAGGATAGGTAAGATCATTGTTATCCATCATGTTCATCACTGTCTTCTTTTTCGTTCTGTAATTCACAGATATGTATCTGGTTCAATATCAATAAACTCAAAGCGTTAAAAAAAAAACGCATCAAATGTCCAAGCTTATTTACCTGGGTTCAAACCCGGGGTGATGTCCTTTTCAGGGAACTACTAAGCCACTAGGCTGATGACAAAAAAAAACGCATCAAATGTTTTTGAATTAGTTAAAAATAAAACAATTGAGTAATCATTTCTATTTATCTAGTTTTTTTAATCGTTTGAATTATTACTACAGTTATTACAAACTTTTTAGAACAAACTACAAAAACAATATTTCACCGAGCAAATCTTTCTGTTCCATCTGCTGGCATGACGAACGGTCCTCGCTTACACCACGCTGAAGACCTCCTATAAAGATGGCTCCATTAGTCTGCAATAAATTGCGCATATTCGGAGATTCAATCTTCTGACCTAATGTAGAAGTATTAATTAACTTTTGGTCAACCACTGGACCAAAAGGGTTCTACTTTCTATAAATTTAGTAAAAATTATTTCGATTTAGACAAACATACCTAATTTGTTTTCCAATGATCCAGAAAATTCATTATTGCTCAAGTCCAAGCCTTGAAGGTTACGAAAATTCGCCAAGTCTGTGGTGGCAGAAGATATATGAAAAGAGAGTTTAAGAAGTTTCTAAGTAAATAACAAGATCTGTATTTTTTCTAATGATCAAAAAAACTTTTGAATATCTACCTGGCACATTGAACCTGTTTTTGCCTATATCTATTACTTCTAGGTTTCTCAGGTACTTCAGTTCTGCACAATAAAATTAAACAAGAATAAAGAAGGATGATATCTTTAAAAAACACTAACGACGTCGATCTATTTTAGTAAAAAAAAGTCAAACTATATAAGAGCATCTCGATTTGAAAACCTTTCAATGGAGATTCTTAATTCTTTTTTTTCATTTTCTTTAATTAATTTAATTAAGTTAAGAACCCTCATTGGGGGTCCATTGGTGACTCTTAAATTAGAGTTCTTAAAATTAAAATAATAATATTTTTAAATTTTTTTTTCAAAAAATAATAAAAGTTTAATTTTGGAAATAAAATAAATTTTATTAAGAAACAAATATTAAACATACAATTAGAGAAACAAATATTAAACATACATAAATCAAAAAGAAAACAACATACAACAACCTAAACTACTCGGATTCAACAGGAAATAGAGATTTACCTTTGCGAAATGGAACCGATTTGAATCGCTTCTTGAATCGCCTCAGAGAGAAATGAATTTTTTCTTCTTTTCTTTCTTTCGCGGAATGAATTTTTTTTTGTTTTGCTTCAGACTTCAAAAACCTGGAACCAATCAGAGCTTGCCAACAAGATAAGAGGTGGGTTACTAAAACCACATTTTAAGAGGCAACTCTTAGTTTAAAACCTTATTATAATCATATTTAAATCTAATTCTCCTAAAAACTAGAGCTAAGATACTCTTTAAAACTACCAATGAGGATGGTCTAACTAGCTATTTAGCTTACCATAGAGATAGGAACTTGATTACAAACCCATAAAAACGGACGTCATCAATGCAACGTTTTTGCCCACGCACCCGCATTGAGACTATCATTATCGTCGTCATCATCATAAGCTTTGAGAATTTCTTGTTTGACATTTTGACTCTTACCAAGTGTTATTCAACAAAGAAGAGCCCTTCTCAAGTTTTATAGTAATGTCAAAGTCAAAAATCATTGATGATATCATGTGTAGGCATGTGGCGCCGTTGGGGGAAGACTATGACTAGTTCTTGGGACTAAATTTTATATTGAGTTAAGTCAATTCTATACCCGAATGAAACAGCAGATTCAGCACCTTTGTCTTCCTTTCCCCAACATTTCATGCGTGAATCTCTGTTGAAAGGGGATGTCAAGCTAGTAAAAATTGAAAATCAAAATGGACACGTGAATGAGAAAACTTCGTTTGATTATCAAGAGACAGAAACAATTACGACGAAAGACCCAAAGGAACCGAGCCTCGTTTTCCACGCCAAGTCGACCTCGATCCGTCGTCGCCGTTGCAGTGCCGCCAGCCATCGACGCCCTCGCGATTCACACTGTAGAACATCGCGCTGCCATCGCTGCTCACTATTCGATCGCCGCTCCATTGTCTCTCTCTCCCGCGATCACTTCGTCTTTCGCTCCGTCTCCGGTTCACGCCGTTGTCTCTTTCCTGCGTCTTGCCATCGCTGTTCGTCGCCGATCCGTCCACGGTCGCCGCATCTCCATCTCCTTATGTGGATCTACCGCCGCCAAGAAGGTCATCACGGTTTTCGGTCCGGAGCTGCCGTCTCCGCGAATCAGAGGATCTCTCTCCGATTCCTTCGTCACTAAATCACTTGAGGTAGATTCTGAAAAACCTGTAGTTTCCGTTTTTAGGTTTATTACCATTTATGAAAACTTTTTATTTTTGGCAAGTACCAAATTTGGATATTGTATTTTTAGAAAGTTTCCTTCCGAGAAAAGTTACTATTTCGAAAATGTTTCCAAATTTAATAGTTTCCTTTTCTGGAAGTTTCTATTTATGACAGGTTTCCATTAATGGAAAGTTTCCTTTTTAGGCAGGTCTCAGTTTAAGGACTACCTCGGGTTCTTTCATGGTTCATGTTTCGAAGTTCAGCTCCCAGTTCAGTAGTTATATGCTTTCCATTTCAACCGCATCAAGAGACTAAGGTGAAAAGCTAAACACGTAATTATCCCCATGTTTGATTACTACTAGGAATTATTCTCCGGTAGAATAGGTTTCACGCGTCTTTCTTGTAGACCTGAATTTGTGTCGAGTCAGTCTTGTTTGTTGCTTGAGAATTTGTTAAGTTACGTAGTCGCAGTGCCTAGGTTTTTGCATGAGATTGGTAGGACACGAGGTAGGGTTGATGAAGGCAGCTATGAAGGAGCCGTCAAAGGCCCAGGTAGGGCCGTCAAAGGTGGTCGAGAAGGGCATTGTCTTGTATTGAAATTGTTACCCTCAGGACTCTGAGAAGCCTAAGGTGCCTGAAGGCATGCTTAGGGCATTTTGAGATGTCATTCTGTGTTGTTGTGGAATAACAGGTGCCTCGCTTGGTGTTAAAGTTATTTTATCATAGGTAATTTCTAGTTCTTTCAGTGGTGTTTCGTTTTAAAAAACTACGCCCTCGCTGAGTGATTATCCTATCACTCACCCCTCTCGTCTTCGTTTTCCCTCCATTTGTTTCACTTGCAGGTGAGCTGTGCAAGAAGCTCTAGCCAAAGCAACTAGGATGGTTGCCGCCAATGCTGCTATGGAGGAGGAATGGGCTGGTACTTGGCTAGCCAGAGTCAGCCTCAGAGTCATAGGATTGTCGCCGAAGAGGTTTCTGACAGAGCTGCAGATCTTCCACTGCCTCCGTCGCCACCGCCAGCCAAAGTGCCCCAGTTCGTGCCGCCACCTAGATGACCTAGATTGGCGCCTTGTGTTTATGCTGCAGAACATGTTGACAAAGATGATCCGGAACCAGTTATTGTCAACGCTGCAAAAGGCTACAACGGAGTCAAACCCATCGCTGCTATTTTCATCATCCCTTTCTCTTTCCATTTTTTGGAGAAGTGTCATGAAAATTAAGTCAGTCAAAAATAAAGAATCAAGTGTGTAGAATGACTAGGAGTCGCAATACTGTAGGATCAATAATGGTAGGAGGAGAAGTAGCGTACACCTTGTTCGATTACGGAGCTACTAATAGCTTTATAAGATTGCAGATGGTCAAAAGGTGGGACTTCAAAGGCAAATTCGTCCCGTGGAACCGTAAGGTAGAAATGGTGGGCAAGGAGAAAATGGGTGCCACTAGAGTCTACATGGGAGTACCGCTTACCACCAGAGGAAAGGAGTTTGTCGGGAACTTAACTGAAATGGAGATGGATCGTTACGATGTCATCCTAAGAATGGACTGGCTAGGTCATTATGGTATGGACTTAGACTACCGCCATGCGAAAGTACGGATTCCTAGAGCCAAGGAGGATATCATCTTTCAATGAGCTAGATCTAACCCTGGAGTTTTGATTATCTCCATTCTACGAGCTTATAAGGAAGGGAAATGAAGATTTCATAGCAACAATTTTGCTCACCAAGGAAGGTAAATCGGTCGAGATGAAGGACATCTAGGTCGTCATTCAATATAACGGCATATTCGAGCCATTGAAGGGATCGACACCGGAAAGAGGAGAAGCAATCACCATTGAGCTTGAACTAGAGACAACCTGTGTCACGTGCACCGTATCGACTGGTGCCCGCTGAGATGGCTGAGTTGAAGAAGCGGTTAGAGAATCTGATCGCTAATGGGTTCATCCGCTGCAGCAGTTCACCATGGGGAGCCCCAATGCTGTTTGTAAAGAAGAATGATGAGAGTTTCAGGCTATGTATCGAATACAGAGGCATGAACAAAGTCATCTCTAAGAACAAGTACCCATTGCCGAAAATAGATGAGCTGTTAGAGCAGCTTCAAGGAGCGTTGTGGTTCTCCAAGATCGATTTGGCGTTGGGGTACCATCAGATATGTATCGCGGAGAAGGATGTGCGTAAGACGGCCTTACGGACCCGGTAAGGGCACTATGAGTTTGTTGTTATGTCCTTTATGGTGAAAAGGACACCGACAACCTTCATGAAGTTAATGAACGATGTCTTACAGAAGCACTTGAACCAGTGCGTAATTGTTTTCATCGATGACATCTTACTATATTCGAAGACTCGGGAAGAGCATGCCCATCATCTAAGGATGGTGCTAGAGATGCTAAGGGAATAAGAATTGTATGCCAAGCTCAGCAAGTGCAGCCTTTAGCACAAGGAAATGGGATTCCTATGGCATGTTGTTTCAGGAGCTGGAATCGTCATCGACCCGAAAACAATCACAGCTATTGTCGATTGGCCGACGCCTACAAGTGCCACTGAAGTCCACAATTTCTTGGGTTCAAGAGGCTATTATCGGAAGTTCGTCGAAGGATTCACTACTTTGGCCAAGCTGATAACCTGCTACAAGTGCCACTGAAGTTTGAATGGACTGAGGACTATTCCAGTAGTTTTGCTACACTAAAAAGTGATCTCGATCAGACAACTGTGCTAGCATTTTCCAAAGTGGAAAACCTGTATCAGGTCTATACGGATGCTTCAAGAGTAGGTTTGGATTTGTGCCCTTATGCAGCTAGAGAAAGTAACCGCTTATGCTTTGCGAAAGTTAAGACCCCATGAGCTAAACTACCTGACCCATGACTTGGAGTAAGTAGTTGTTGCCTTCGCCCTTACAATCTGGAGAGCATACTTGTATGGAGAAAAGGTTCAGATTTTCACCGACCATAAGAGTGTGAAGTACATCTTCACCCAGCTAGATTTGAATCTGAGACGGTGCAATTGGGTTAAACTGCTGGTAGATTATGATTTGGAGATTGCCTACCACCCTGGTAAGGCCAACTAGGTGGCTAACGCCCTGAGTCGGCGAAGGACGAATGTGTCAGAGTCAAAGGAGACTCAAGAACTGGTAGAAATGGTAGCAAGTATCAGGTTATACATGACTATCGTGGAAGACAGTATGACTGGATTAGAGGTAGTGAATAAGGTTGATCTACTTGGGAGGATCCGACAAGCTCAAGTTAAGGATGAGCCACTGAAGGAAATGATTTGAAATGAGTTAATAGGGTATCATGTGGCGACAAAAAGAACAATCCTGTTCAGAAGTAGAGTTTGTGTGCCCTACGACATTGATCAATGCAAGGAGATTCTGCAACAAGCTGACTATTCGGGGTTCTCTATCCAACCCGGGATCATCAAAATGTATCAGGGTTTAAAGAGGTACTACCATTGGAGTGGCATGAATAGGGATGTCATATTTTGGATCTCTCAATGCCAGACGTGCCAGTTAGTGAAAGCGGAGCACAAAGTACCGAGTGGACTACATCATGACTTACCACTACCATAATGTAAATGGGATATGGTAACCATGGATTTCATCACATGGTTGTCCAATACGAAGGGAGGCATGAATGTTATATGGGTGATAATGGATCGACTCACGAAAAGTACTTCCTTTCTGCCGATAAAGAAAGGAAATATAACCGACAGGTTAGCGTAGAAGTACATCGATGAGATATTCACAGTACATAGGGTACTGATTAGTATCGTATTTGACCGAGACGTCAAGTTTACTTCCATGTTCTAGCAAGAATTTCAGAATGCCATGGGGAAAAAGGTAAACTTCAGTAAGGCTTATCACACTTAGAAAAAGGGCAGTTGGAAAGGACAATCCAATGGAAGATATGTTGAGGGCTTGTGTGCTGGAGTGGGGAGGTAGTTGGATAAATCATCTGCTATTGGTCGAATTTGCGTATAACAACAATTACCACACCAGTATAAGGATGCCACCCTATGAAGCTTTATATGGAAGACCATGCAGGATGCCCATGTGTTGGTCCGAAGTGGGGGAGACCCAAGATTTAGAACCATAAATTATTCGGGACACTGAACAGCAAATTGAGCAATGCGGATAACTGCAGAAAGGATTTGGAATATGAGGTGGGAGACCTAGTATTCCTGAAAACGAGGAACTTACAAGAAGGGAAGAAAGGGAAAGGCCATAAAAAGTTAAGACCAAGATTCTTGGCGTTATACCCCATTGTTCCGAGGATAGGCGTCGTTGCATATAAGTTAGCTTCACCCTAGAAGTAGCAAATTTTCATGGCGTCTTCCATATTTTGGGTATCAAGAAAAATCGTCCGAGAGCAAGAGCTCATTTTGCGTACGCCTCCATTTGATTTACAAGAGAACTTCTCTGTGTAGAGTCAGCCGAGGGAAATTTTGGATAGAGGAGAAAGGGAAGCTTAGTGAAAGAAACTCATCATGTTCAAGGTTAGCTAGAAGGGCAATAATTTTTAGGAAGAGACTTGGGAAGTCGAAAGTGAAATGCAAAAGGATTATCCAGAACTGTTCGGAGAGTCCAGAAGGCAATCAGAGAACGTTCAGGATTTGAGAATAAATCCCATAGAAGTGGGAGAGAATTGTAGCATCTCTATCTTAGGCCGTAGCGAAAACGAAAAGGAAAAAGGAAAAAGGAAATTCCGGCCCATTAAGCCCATTAGGTCAAACCCTAGAGCCCTCGTCTCTATCTCCCTATTTAAATCCTCGAAATACGCATCACAAATTGAGAAATGAAGCTCTGCTGTTTTCCCGCAAGAAACCTGAGAGTACCTAGCCTCATTTCCACGCCAAGCCGGCGTCGATCCATCGCCGTCCGCGTCATCCTTGAGACGTCTCCGTTCCAGCACCGCCAGCCGTCGATGCCCTCATGATCCACGCTATCAAAACCGCACCGCCATGCTGCTCCCTATCTGATCATGGCCGCTTCTTCTCTCGAATCGTGCTGCTCCATCATCTCTCTCTCCTGTGATCGCTCTATCTCTCGCTCCTTCTCCGGTTCGAGCATCGCCGCCGTCTTTTTCCCGTGTCACAAGATTGCCGCTCGTTGCCGCGTCTCTGTCTACTTCTGTGGATTCGCCCCCGCCGAGAAGGTCATCTCCCACCATCTCCGCGAATCTGAGGATCTCGCTCTCTAGTTTCTTCGTCGCTAAATCTCGTAAAGTAGATTCTGAAACCCGTACTTTCTGTTTTTACATTAGTTACCATTTAAAGAAACTTTCTATTTTTGGCAAGTCTCAAATTTTGAAAGTTTCTAGCTTTAGAAAGTTTCCTCTTTTAGGAAATTACTATTTCGGGAAGGTTTCTAGATTTAGTACTTTTCTTTCCTAAAAGTTCCCATTTATGACATGTTTTCATAAATGAAAAGTTTCCTTTTTCGGTAGTCTTGGTTTAGGGACTAACTCGAGTTTCTTTATGGTTTAGGTTTCAAAGTTCATCTCCCGGTTTAGTATTTATCTACTTTTCGTTTTAGCTGCATCAAAAGACTAAGGAGATTAGCTAAACCCGTAACTATCCTCCCTTCGATTAAGGCTAGGAATTATTCTCCGGTAGAATACGTTTAACGCATCTTGCTTTTAGTCCTGAATTCATGTCAAGTCAGTCATCTTTGCTACTTGAGAACTTGTTAAGTTATAGAGTTGTAGTGCCAAGGATTATTTCATGAGATTGGTAGGACGCCCGCGTAGTGTTGATGAAGGCAACCGGGAAGGAGCCGTCGAAGGTGCCCGGGAAGGGTCATTGAAGGCGGCAAGGAATGTCATTGTCTTTTGTAGAAGTTGTTACTCTCGGGACTCTAAGGAGCTTAAGGATCTTAGAGGCATGCTTAGAGTATTTGGAGATGTCATTCTGTGTTGATTGTGGCAAAATAGGTGTCTTGCTTGGTGTTAAAGTTTTTATATCGTAGGTAATTGCTAGTTCTTGTCGGCGGTGTTGCGTATTTAGCAACTCACGCCCTTGCTAAGTTATTCCCCTGTCACTCACCCCTATCATCTTCCTTTTTCCCCCTTTGTTTCCCTTGCATGTGATTAGGACGAGTAGTCAGAAGATGATGGTAGCTTTGGGTGTTCTGTTTTCGGAAGCCGCATTTCTAAAAAATTCTTTTTAAGTTTCGACTTGGTTTAAATTCGGTTTTGTGATGATTTTATTTATGGTTTCGAATGTTGGTTTAGATGTTATGACTTTTTGATTGGTTTTGAGGAATTTCCTGTTTAATAGTTGGTTTACTTTGGATATATTTGTTGTAGTTTTGAGTAATTAGTTGTGGGCCCTAGTGGAAAAAGGACGGTTGTTATAAGAAGATTACAAGGTCTAAAGATAAAGAACTTAAATAACCTTTTGGCTTCGTGAACAATTTGAGGCCATAAGTTGGTTTTCTTTTTTTTCTTTCGAGTCTCAGAGGAAAAAGTTGTGGATCTTCCACTTGTAGTTTCTATCTTCTTATTTTTAGGTGAATGGAACGTTTTTCAAAATTTCTAATTTTTTCTGATATCACCTAGTGTCCCCATGTCGTGTCGTCACAAATGGTCAACGCATAGTCTGACTTTAATTGTTGCACTCACACTGAGTCATATGTACCTTGCCCAAATAATGAGGTATGCTTATGGTAGGGATGGGCTCAAATTTAGTCAGCATCTATTCTGGGTCAAAGGAGTTATCCCTATCTTATTGTCATTGATTCATTTGTTTGGGAACCCTTTCTTAGTTGCGTGAACAGTCAGCGCTGTTCCCTGGTTGACAACTCTTCTTTCTTAATTGTGATGTTAACAAGATGTCTTTTATCGGGAGGTGCGTCGTCTGACCCAAGCTTGAGCCAGATTTGTTGGCTATACTTTTGATGGGCCGCATGATATTGACATGAAATCTTGTGGGCGCGAAGCCCACATCCAACAATTAACCCTCAGTTCAAACTGTTTCGGCGCGAGATATGCATGCCTATTTTAGAGAAGATTTCGTGGTGGGCATTGAAGATCAACTCAGCAATCCTTTCAACACAAAACCACTTGGATAACTTTAATTGGTCTCTCATTGTTCCAACAAGCTCAAGTAAACAAGAAATGGCCATCAGAATCTCAAGATATCAATTATCTTCTAAAACCGGTCAGTTTGAGTTATTTCATGGAAATGTCTACATTAGCATGAGATGAAAACTTGGAAAAGCTTTTTTTTTTTTCGCCAGAAAACTTGGAAAAGCTATTGGGGATATTTGCCATCAAGTCTAGCATGTTTCTAGCATCTTACAAGCCGAAGAAGAGCCCAATATCATCTCTCAAATTCTCATCTTTGAAAAGTGACGGAAAAAAGAAGAAGATATCCTCCGAACCACCAAGAGTTAATGCAAAGGATCTTCTCTCTCTTACATGCAAGTAAGAAGCAATTCCAATGGATCTCTCTCTCCTCCATGCACTATTTTTATTTAATTTCTATGCTTTTAATTATTTAGGGTTGGTTACAAGTTAAATTTCTCATATATTTTTGTAATCTTCATTTGAAGAGATCATCAAACTTTTAAATAAAAACCTTTCTCAAATTGTTTGATCTTGCATGATGTGTAATATTCATGCTTCTTGAATTAGCTTCGGTATGTCATATCTGCAGCTGGTTTGAGTCCGGAAGTATTAGAGAAATTCCATATCTCTAGGAAGTTTCACTCGATCCATTGTTCTTCCGTTCGTTTTCCCGAAACCGTACAACTTTCCGATCATCGCCATCGTCAAATCAATATCGAATTCTTCCGCGCAACCACTTAACCTTAAGACGACGAATTGAATCCATAGGACAAAGATCCATCTCACTGAGGATCATATCAGGATCCTCAAACAGAGTTAAAAACAAAGAGACGAAGACTAACATAGAGAAATTAATACCGCTATTAGTAGGACTGGATGGAACCCTCGACTTGGCCGTGGATGGACCATGGCCAAGCATACCCACTCGATCTTGGATAGACCATGAGTCACTTGTCCGATTTGAGATCAAAGGGAAAGATTGGATCGAATCGAAGATCGTTCCGATCGGACTGAATCAGTCAAGGGGAATACGAATAAAGACTTAGCCAAAATCATGGAGATGATCAGATGGCTTGGTTAAGTGTGGGATCCGGTCAAAATAGATCGAGTATAAGGAAACTGATCTGATTAGAGGACTGGACTGAGCTGGAAGGACTGATCCAACCGAGCCAAAATATGCCAACGAAAAGATTGAGCTGGACCGTTGAACTGAGCTGATTGAATTGGGCAGTTGAGCTGAGCTGAGCTAGCTAGTACAGACTTAGCAGTTGGACTGGTCGGATCAGACAAGGATGGTCGGATTGAGGCAAGGATTGTCTGGATCAGACAAGGCAGTTATTCCTGTCAGATCTAGACTGTGAAGCTCGCTGGGACTTATCAATATTTCGCCCAAAGAATTGGCGGGAACAATTACTTGGCAGTTTCATGCGAATATGTGAATATTCCTAAGTATTTTAAGCAGAAACGATTATTCCGAAGGATGGACGCACCTGGAAGGTTATGGACGGTTTCTCGTGGGCCAAAACGCATAGTTTTGTGCCTTAAATAAAAACAGACGGTTTTCTCTCGCACTTCACACGAAAAAGAACTCAGAAATAAATTTAGGGCAATTTTAAGGCGATTAGCTTGGAGAGAAACGTTCTGACTGGGCCGACTTACTTGTGAAGGCGACTGACTGCGGAACTGACGGAAAAGACTGTCTGCGAACATCTGAATCGATCATTTGACTCTAAAGCAAAGATGAGTTCGTGACTGTAGCCTTACATAGGTTTCTGTGAAGGTCGAATGGCTGTGAATGCTTGATTGATGGCCGATGGTCGAGTATTCACTGTTCTGATTGCCAATGGCCAAGTATTTTGCTAATAAGGGCCGTTGGCCGAATTCATTATAATCTGCTAAAGCTAATGGCCGAATTTATATGATTAAAACTGGAACTAAGTGTAAATTCATAAAGTGAATTAACTGGATAAATGAACTGATTAAACTTGTTGATTCTATGCATGGCTGGTGGGACGGGATGACCGATCTCACTCAGCAATTCTTTGCTGATGCATTCTGTGTGAATCCAGGTTCTGATTCTGGCCAATATGGCTTTGTTGAGCACCATGCGGACCATGGCTGGAAGTGAAGGATGAATGGATTTTACTTAGTATTTTCAATGGGTAGCTGGTCGGATTTACATTGTAATAACTTATTAGCAAACTGACTTTGTAATTCGGAACCTAACTGTTTATGCTAAGAACACAAGTCAACGAAAGTCAAAGCATAAGGGATAAATTAGTCTCTTATGTACAGAAAAAGTTGAAGTAGAACAAAGAATGGAAACGTTGTTGCAGAAGGTATCACATGAGCAAGTTAAAAACTGTTTCAGAAACAGTGATGCAGTAAGTTGTGGTAAAAGAAGCAAAACCAGTGGGTTTAAGTTCACAAGTCAATCCAAAAGGAAACAAGGCAGTGTCACCAGGATACATAGTGTATCAAGAGTACCGAGGATGGGAAACCAAAGGTACAAAGCCGAAGAATCAAGAAGTGGTTCAGGATTCAAACCAATGCGAAGTTTTGTTAGAGTTAGTTTGAATCCTCAAGATACGCCAAAGACTAGTTTTGATGAAGAGGTTTTCAACTAAAGCAAAAGAGAAGATATCTCTGAATGAGACAGAGAGTTTGAAAGGATAAAATTTAGTTTACAAAGCCACATGGTCTCTCCCTTTCTCTCTTTGATGTAGCTGTCAGGTTGCACAATTCAAGATATGCCTCAGAGACGAAAAGGAAGATGCCTGGAAGGTGCTGTTTTGCTCTGATAACAAGACATGTTAACTGAGGTTTAACTCAAGTCAAGGGTTAGGTTAAGTTGTGTCTTTGTTGGTATATAAAGTAGAGGATGGCTGTCTAAGAAAGGTTATGCAGAATACAAGAAGAAGAGAGGTGTAACAGAGAGTTCATAAGTGCAACAGAGGGTGCTGAAGCACCAAGGATGTTGCTGCATCAAGGGTGTTGGTGCATCAAGGGTGCTGAACCACCAAGGCACGAAAGAGTGCAAAGTTATATGTACAAGGAGTGAGCTCAAGAACAGAAAGGGAAGAGAGGTTGAGAGAAGAAACAAAGAGTTACAAGAGAGCTTTGTATTCATGAGAGTTTTTGTAAAGCAAAGTTGTAACACTTCTTGATTCTAATGGGTTGGTGGAAGTATCCACCCTCTGAGATGTAGTTATTCACAATAGATAGTGAACTCAGGGTAACATCACCGTCCTGAACAAAAAAGCCAAACCACAAGTCAATCTCCATATTCGAGTTTGGCTTGAAGCTCACCATAAAGTTAAAAGAGAAGGTTTGGGCAGAGTAGGGGTTTTTGTTGTTGTTGCCGGAGGTGAGAGGTAAGATTCAGGAGGCGGAGGAGGTGAGGCGATATGCAGAGGAGAAGGTGATGTTGTGGCTAGAGTTTTTGGGGTAGGAGAAGAAACAACCACAAGAGGCAGACGAGCAGAAGTAGCGACAGTGGGAGGAGATAATGAGTCCATGGGAGGTATCGTGGTGGAGAAGAAGATAGTGAAGGTGATGATATAGATGGTGGTGGTGGTGATAAGGAAACTGCATGTGGCGGTGAATGCGGCGGAGATAGAAGTGAAGTGACCGGAGGCGGAGCAGTGTCGCGTAATATCAAAATTATTCCAACATCATAGTAAATAAAATGACAAGTGTTTTTTAGTTTAACTTATAATTTAAGCTGTTATTTTTTGTCAGAATTTAAACGTTTGTTATATCATGGTATCTTAAGAAAAAGTGAAAAACCATGTATTAGTAAAAGTTTCATGTCTAACAGCGATTGATGTTACATCTTAGCTCAAATTTTATAGACAAATTATTCTAAATTAGTATTCTCTACATATCACTTTAATTGATGTTTTAGAGAAATTATTTTGTATCAAATTAGATGATGTTTTAGATTTTTAATGCAAAATTAATTGTGTATTTTTTCGTGACCAAAAAAAAAAAAATTAATTGTGTTTTTTTTATCTTTTAGACTATTTGAATTTTGCATATTTTTTATTATTGGTTGAAATATGTTTAAGTAGATAATAAATGATGTTTTATTTTAAAAAAACAAAAAAAACAAAATAAATATTTTCTTAATTTATGTATAATATCCTTAACCATCAATTATTTTGATACAAAGGGAGTAGTTAATCAAATATTTTAATCCCGATCTTCTTATTACAAACAGAAAACAATGCCGTTATAAAGTTGTTTTGTGAAATCATTTGTTATAAAATCTATTAAAACTATATTCATTTGTCGAGAAATAAACATTATCTCCTTGTGCACAAAAAATAAAAAACATTATTTCCCTATAATAGAATAAATAAGAGGATGTTATGAACCATTTGATGGCTGACATAACCATTAGCCTATTGGGCT
>OVAN01011978.1:0-14158 GCA_900406275.1 Anastatica hierochuntica | reverse complement strand
GTCTGCGTACCTAGCCTTAAATAGATCACCCGTTGTTGGCTCAAGGTACTTTATTATTGGGGGAGATTCATATCCGACATATATCCCCATCCTCCTTTGAGGACCCATCTTAGTTCTCTGTGGTGGTGCAATTGGTACATAAACAGCACATCCAAAAGTTTTGAGATGGGATATGTCTGGCTCATGACCCGTTATTAATTGTGATGGGGAATATTTATACTCACTAGATGGCCTGATGCGAATTAGTTCTGCTGCATGTAGTACAGCGTGTCCCCAAGCAGAGATCGGTAGTTTTGATCTCATTAAAAATGGTCTAGCAATTAATTGTATGCGTTTTATAAAAGACTCTACTAGACCGTTTTGTGTATGTACATGTGCCACAGGGTGTTCAACTCTTACCCCCATGGACATACAGTAAGCATCAAATGCTTGGAACGTAAATTCACCAGCGTTATCTAGGCGTATTTTTTTCAATGGAAAATATGGAAAGTGTGCTCTTAACCGAATTATTTGAGCTAGTAACCTCGCAAACGCCAAATTGCGGGTTGATAATAGACATACATGCGACCATCTTCTGGAGGCATCTATCAAGACCATGAAATATCTAAAAGTCCCACACGATGGGTGGATAGGCCCACAGATGTCGCCAAGTATTCTTTCCAGAAAATTTATAGCTTCTTTATTTATTTTCGCTGGTGATGGGCGAACTATCAGTTTCCCTTGTGAACATGCTTCACATGTGAGATTGTTAGGGATAACTCTCTTATTTTTCAATGTATGCCCATTTGAGTTCATTATTAATTTTCGCATCATGTTTGAACCGGGATGGCCTAGCCGGTCATGCCATAAATTAAAATTTTCGGTGAGCATTTTACTTACTGCAACATTAGCTTCAATCAAACTGATTTTGGCAAAGTAAAGCCCAGTAGAAAGTGCGGGTATAGTTTCTAATAATTTCTTATTTCCTTGGGCATTTTCAATTATTTGAAGGAACTCTTCGTTACCTTCGCCCGTGGTTTCAATATGGAAACTGTTTAGCCTAATATCTTTAAAGCTTAGTAAGCTTCTTTTAGAACTTGGTGAATATAAAGCATCATTTATTTCTAGATGCGTACCCTTAGGCAGAATTAGATAGGCTTGACCACTGCCTTCTATCAGATTTGATATACCCGCAATTGTGCTAATGTTTGCATTTTTCAGCGTTAGGTTTATAAAGTATCTTTTGTCTCTTAGAATCGTGTGGCTTGATCCACTATCCACCACGCAGATATCCATGTCATCCGCCATCCTTTATAAAAATAATGATCTTAGAGTTAATTAAGTAATTTTTCGGATGACATTTTGTTTTGTAAGAGACAATTTCGAAATTATATTCTATTTTGGATTTTGTTTTTATTTTGGTTTTGTTTGATTTCGTGTAATGCAAAGAAAGATCAAAGAAATAGAATAGATTCAAGAAATAGCATTCAAATAAAAAAAAACCAAATAAAAGTACAAAGCACAAAGAAAAAACATAGAATGATGCTGAAAAACAAACCAACGCTACTCTTTCTCTTCTAAACAATCTGATGTCTCATATTCTAAGAGATCATCTTTTTCATGGTCAAAATCATCTTCTCCGTCTTCATAGACCATATTCGCCTCAGGATTCTTGCCTTTTTAACTTGCCTGATATAGATCAACCAAATGTTTGGCGGTCCTGCAGGTCTTTGCCCAATGATTAGCTATCCCACACCTGTGGCACACGGATTTAGCTTGTTTATTGTTTTGATGTTGTGGCTTAGAAATGCCACGGCCACGGCCGAAGGTGGCTTGGTTGCCACCATGGCTAAGGCTATTTTGATAGCCTCGGCCATGTTGGATCCATTGTCCACGGCCATAATTGGCTTGGCCACGGCCGAAACCTCGGCCCCATCCTTTTCCCCGGCCACGACCTCGGCCACGGGAATTACTATGGACGGCCAGATTTGTTTTTGTGCTAGCCTCTGCGGCTGTGTGTGCCTCAGGTAGTGGCCTTGATCCTGGAGGTCTCAGCTCGCTGTTTCTCATTAATAACTGATTGTTCTTTTCAGCGAGTATGAGGTAAGCAATCAGATCAGCATATGTGGAAAAACCCATCGCACGGTATTGCTGTTGAAGCATTACATTACTTGTGTGAAAAGTAGATAGAGTTTTTTCCAACATATCCTTTTCCGTTACTACCTCACCACATAGTTTCAATGAGGACACTATTTCAAATAGTGCTGAGTTATATTCTTCCACGGACTTAAAGTCCTAGATTCTTAAGTTCCTCCAGTCGTATTGGGCCTGTGGTAATATCCCTGTCGTTTGGTGATTATATCTTTTCTTTAGTTCGTTCCACAGGTCCAGTGGGCTTTGAACAGTCATGTACTGTTTCTTTAAGGGTTCAGCGATATGATGTCGCATGAGCAAAAGAGCTTTAAACCTTTCTTTCTCATTTGTCTCATTGTTTTCGGCTATGCATTCACCGAGACCCTTAGATTTTAAGATGATTATAATGTCTTGCGCCCATTGGAGATAATTGTCTCCAGACGTATTAAGGGCAGCAAATTCCAAGTTGGTGAGTTTCGACATCTGAAAATAGAAATTATGTGCATTAGATTGAGGTATTATTATTTTTTCTTTTGGTTTTGGGCGGACGTGTGATTTTGTTTTAGAACTTGGCCAAGGTCTCATTTGGCCAAGGTTATTCTCATGTTCACGGAAATACAAGGAGACATTTCAAGCAATTCACACGGCCATGCAAAATTCCTATCATGCGATTTCTATATGATGCAAGCTTAGCATACGAGTTCTATAGATGGCATGTGAGAAATCATGTATTCAAATAATCAAGCCAGCATCATCAATCAATACAATCATACAACCGGTTTAATTTCTCATAGTCAATTTCGGTTTTAGCATGCAAAATCGGTTTGAATTTCAATCGGTTTTAAATTTCTTGTCATGCCATATCTTGATCGGTTTTAATGTCCAAAATCAAAATTAATCAAATTTCATGTTGGTCCGTTTTTAGTTCAATTTTGTGACATGTGATCAATCAATCTATCTAGCATGCAATTCTACCTTAGAAACAATCAATCGGAACGATCATTCAATCAAGTAATCATGTGGCATACAATCCAATTTCCGATTTTAAGTTCAAATTCCTTTTAATTTCGAAAATAATATGGTGAGCATGCTGGTCATATTTTAAATAAAGTTTAACATGTGATATCATTCAGCCTAGCATGCGATTTCTATATCAAGGATCATTCAATCGGTCTCCACAATCAATTAAGCCAATTTAAGCATAAAATTGTGATCCTATCATGCGAAATTTCTATATTCATTATTAGCATGTGATTAAATTAATATCACATTCTAGCATGCAATTTAAAACTAGTTCAAAATATACCAAAATAGATTTCAATCAAAGCATGCAATTTCAAGGCAATTTAATTATTGCCTTTTGCAATCTGATTATGTTTTGTAATCAGATCTAGGTAATTCATGCTTTTAAGCCTTCCCCTTTGCAATCTCATTATGTCTTATAATCAGATCTAGGTAATTAGAGTTTTAAAAGTATGTTCATCCTTTTAGGATTAATTCGATTTTAAGCATACATGAGAAATCTCGATTTTATGCATATACTATGTGTTTTCACATTATGCAAAAGGGATCGAGATTATTTGCTTCTTATTCCTTTAGGTTTTCATCATAGGATCATATTTTTTTAATCAAGTTTTAACCATACTTTTAAGATTAGGATTTTACAAAAGTCGAACATAGGAATGCTCGGTTTTGAAACAACACATGCGGCTTGCATATGTGCTTGGTATGCTCGGTTTTGAAGCAACATACACGATCTGTATATGTGCTGCTATGGCCGAGGGGTTTAAGGCTCAAAAACACTTGGATTTTAGCTTTAGGTTTTCGGTTTTACATGTTATACTTTCGGTTTTGGGGTTTAAAAGTTCGGTCAAACAAAAACAGCATGTTTTAACATAAAGATCGCCCATAGGATTAAGGATGAGGCTTATGGCCGAGTTTAACTTTGTTAAAACTCTGCATAACCTCAGGTTTTAGGTCTTATAGTTTTAGGTTTAGGGTTTAAGCAAATAAAATAAGCCCTAACATGCAGATCTAGGTGATTATCTTATAGATCTAGGTTCCAAACATATAGATCTATGGTTTAAACTTATAGATCTAAGAACCTAGCATGCAGATCTAATATTTTAATGTTTAAACAATGTTTTAATTGTGTTTTCAGATCAGGTTTGGTTACCTTTGTCCTTCTTTTGGGTTGAATGGATCGGATAGATAGAGATCACGAGCTGAAAACACGGGCAGCAAACGAACAGCAACTGTAGATCACGATCACGAGCTGAACAACAACACACGAGCTGGATTTCTCACGGTCTCAGGCTGCAAATCACGAGCACCCGAGCTGAAGAACACGGGCAGGTGTTGGTGGCTCACGGAGGTGATGAGATTCACGGCAAAAACAGTTTGGTTTTGCGTGAAAGAGTTGATCGGATTTTGTAAGAGCTGATCGGATTTTTTATTTTTGTTTTAGGGTTTATGGATCGAAATTTATCTCAGGGTTTCTAGAGTTATCGTGCTGATAACGTGTTAAGAAACTAATGGGAAAGATGTAACTTTATTAATGAATAAAGGATCCCTTATATAGGGAGTTACAAATACAAGTATAATTAGGATATCTAATAAGGAGATAAACATAAGGATAAATACAAAGTAACTTAGTCACCAAGTCAACTACATAATAGACCTATAACTAATATGGGCTTGCGCCAAACCCAATGGACTATTGGTTATGGCAGCCACTAAATGGTTTATAACACTTCACAAATTATAACAGCCTGTCAACATTAGCCTTTTATTACTCTTACTATTTGTATATTAATCCTCATTTTATTTAAACATGTCCTTACCTGTGAATTCCCAATTACTCTCTCTCTCTCTCTCTCTCTATCACTCCCTCTCTATCTCTCTTATTCTGTATCTTTTCCTCTCCTTCCATACAGCTTGGGTCCTATATCAGATTATTGACAAGGCAAATCCTAAAGTGATCTTTCAGATTTTTTTGGATTCCTTTTTTATATGTTATATGCTTTGGAGAAGATTGGTAAAGAAGCAAACTGTAAGGCAAGTGTGCATCTTGAAGAGATTCTCTAATGGATTTTTGTGGCATGAGCTTGGAACATGTGATCAGTGACCTTCTTTGGAGACAGTCACAGCTCGGCCACTCATATTTTCAGGTAATCTTATAGAACTTATATAATAAAATACACATATATATATGTATATGTGTATATTCATTTAGATGGGTATTTTATATGAACATTTTGTGAAATGGTTTTGTATATATGTGTATACGCGTGTATCAGTGGTGTGTGTGTGTGAGAGAGAGAGAGAGAGAGATTAGCTTTTTAAGTTGGTTTAAGTTTCAAGACCTCGGTGAAGAGTGTAGTAAATAATCAAAGTTTGATAGCGAAGTAGATATTTTATTTAGGACATACTACATAAAAAGTCGTTTCATCATTTTTAACTAATTTATTGTCCTTCTTATCACAGTATTGGATATCTAATTTGGTTATCTACAAATATAGATGCATAGACATGATCTTGTGATGTCTTTCGAGTCCTTGTGCGCGTGTGTATAGACGTACGTAATTACTACCTGAGTCATAGATATTTGTACGTACGCAACTTTAAAAACATTGTATTGAAGGAAACAAAAGTATAAGCGGAAACTTAGGCGAAATAGTTGCCAAAGTATTGGTCCAGTGGTAAAAACTCCTCGAATTAAAGAGAAGATTTTGGGTTTGAGCAGGTTGGCTCACCAAAAACGAATATCTTATATAATCTGACCTCGCTTTGAAGGAATTAGGAACCTACGGTTTCTGAACTTCCTGATCATCAAAAAAGTCATGCAAGAACATAACTAACAATTTGACCACTTTAGACTATATTCATCCCTAAGAACCCCATATGGATTCTAAAATATAAAATATATTATTATTTAAATGATTGTAAATATTATTTATTTTTCTTATTTTTATTTTACAAAGAAAATCAAAAAAAAAAAGCTAAGGATCCGTTCTTCCATAAGAGGTGGAAGAACCCCTCTTTCTTTCTTTCTCCCACTTTCTCAATATTTTAATATTTTTTTTGTTAAGGACTTGTGTTAAGAAACTTGCATTGTTTGTGCTCTTATGTACCTTATGTTATATACTTACTAAATAGTGGTTTTGTTGAGAAAAAAAAATCCTACATATTGATTTAAATTAGAACAAAAATAGGTGATATAGGCATGATCATCGATATATACTAAATACTCCCTCTCCTTCTCAAGATGTTTTGGAAATTTTATTTTATTTCAAAATATAAGATGTTTTCAAATTTTGAAGCAAAGTTAATATGCATTGAATATTGTGTGGTCAATGAAATTTTGCAGTTTTTCAACCTATGTGGTCAAAGTTATACTAAATGATATTTTTGAAATTTTTTTAATATGCGTGTTATAACATTAAACATTCTATATTTTGAATCCGAGGGAGTAAATAAATATCTATTTATTGGGTTTAAATTGACTGACCGACTAGTGTTTATTATTGATTTTTTTCCCATATCTCCTTTTGTTTTCTGCCTAAATCCATAACATGTATCGTAGACTTCGCTACTAAATCTAATGGGTTTACTCTATTTTAAAGTATTTTACACTCTAAACTAAAATAACTTTAAAATAGAGTAGATTTGACTCGAATGGGTTTACTCTATATTTAGCTTCAAAAATGAATAATTTTAAAGATATTATTTTCTATTATATTATTCATACCTTTTACTTATAAAAGTTACAATTTGTCCCATATAATGATTTTCACAAAAAAAAATCATTTAATTATAATATCTTATATTAAATAATTATTATATTAAAATTTTATTTTCACAAAATTTTCATCTATGATTTTAATTCTATGTTATGTTGCCTATTTTCAATTTTAGTATTTCTGGTTTGGCTAACTTAAAAAATTTTATATGTTGCGAGTGTTTCATTTTGTAACAATCTCTTTTAAGTTTTATAATTTTGATAAATAAATTATATCATATAAGTGCAATACGAAAAATTGATAACAAACTTCAAATCTGTATTTGTTAAAGGTAATTATGTGTGATTTATATAAGTAAACTACATAACAAACAATTAAAAAGTAAAAGAACTAAACTATAAATAAAAAAGGTTTTACTCTAAAGTAGAGTAAGAGAATAGAGTTACTCCAAATATAGAGTAATTTAACACATTATTCTATTTTAGAGTAAAACATAGAGTTGGATTGGAGAAGACTTTTACTATATAATAGAGTTTTGTGTAAAAAATAAAAGTGGATTGGAGATTGCCTTATTTTACTCATTCTCATATCTTAAGTTTTGCTTATCCAAAACGAAAAGAAAAAGATCAGCAACTTGCTTTTTTCCTTCGTCTTTGCCAAATCCTTCACCACGTATTTTATATTTTCCAATTTTTGGACTCGAGCCATTATTTTAAACTTCCGTATTGAAAATGATATTGTTGCTTATTTCCCCACCTTAAAATGAAGACTTATTTTTCCGAGTCACTTACTACATAAGATATCCTTTTTTTCAAATCATTCTTTTTCATAAATGGTATAATGGTACAGAAATAGTACCATACAAAAGAAGACACAAATTATATGTTATATTATACTCGAAGCATTTTTCGTTTAAAGTTTTTCTACTCGCTTCCGTGCCTTGTAAATCCGGCCCCGTTCAGCTCGGTTTAGTAATTGTTTTTCTTTCGATATCTGATTTATAAGCTCGTAATTTTATCTTATTTTACTATATATAAAGTTGAACCTGTTTCTAATGAACGCTCCACGTAGGTATAATTATAACTCACGAGATTTCGATATGTCTCGTGAATTTAAATTATAACATGTATCAATTTATAATTTAGATTTTATATAAATTTTCTTCTTATATCACTAAATTTTTTAAACAAGGTAAAACAAGAAGAAAAAAAGTAATTATTATTTAAAAATGTTTCATTAAACTTTCTTCTAATTTTAAATTCTATATTTGATTTTGCTATATTTTTTATTTGTGTCAACGTTTAGTATATAATTTTAAAACAATAAAGACTCAAACCATTTAATTCACCATTAAATAGTTTAAGTAAAATAAGTGTGAAATATGTTCTTGATTAATTTTACGTTATACAAAACCTATTATCAAACTTTTAATTTATCTATAGAATGTGTTTATCAGATTTTTGATCACATTAAATTTTTAGATTTTCTTTATTATGAATCACAAATATAATATTGATAATAAAACATATATCATAATAAAAAAATCTAACTATACGGATCTTTATTACGCTTTCTCAATTTAGATTCTTATAATTATATATCTAACATATTTTATCACCGTATAACGCGGATCTTATTATATAAAGTGAAACACATTCGATGTGAGCTTGAGACGTCATTAAATTATAATTCACGAGATTTCGACACTTGTCTTCAATCGGTCGGATTATCAACTTGTGTCAAATATTTAAAATTTTCAATTTCATGTAAGCAAACTTTATATTTTACATAAATAAATAATTTTTCTGTTTTCATTAAACATTGAATATTATATATTTTCTTTCTATTAAAACATTCAATATTAATTGTTATATATATGCAAACATGATAAAATTATAATATTTGATTAAGAATGCCGTTTTACGTGATAATAAAAATCTTAAATTAATTTGGATGATATTGGTTGTAGTTAATAATTTTTCAATAACTAAAAATGTTTTTGATATACATTTTAAAATTTACAGTTTATAGATACGTGAATTTCAACTTTAAAAGCTAAATTTTTAATGATACTTTTATATTTAATTTATCGTATACTACATGGAACCATATTTAGTTATTAATAAGATAAATTAAAACAAAAGGTTATGGACCCAATAATCTGTGTTTTAATTTGTTCTATCGATTGGATTTGGTGATGAGAAAAAAACATTTAGATTCTGGTTTGAAAATACCATGAGAGAGAATCTGATCAAGTTCAAAAGTGTGTCCCACTAGTCAACCTTGTCTTGTCGATAAATCCTTCACGTCAAGAATTAGTGGCTTCTGACCATTACTCCATCAAAATCATAATCACAAACTATACATATAGAAGTAGATATTAGAAACTCTCTTGATCTTATTAACACAATAGTCGATCCTATTTATACAAGTTAAAGAGAATATTTACGTCCCTAAATTCTAGGAGATACAAACTTATCTATGTGAAACAATAGTGACTTGTGTAGCAAGTCATCGTTATCCACCTATACTCCCCTCAAGTTGGAGCGTGAAGGTTACAAACGCCCAACTTGGACAGCAAGTAAATGAACTTATCCCGACCAAGCGCTTTTGTCATAATGTCTGCCACTTGTTGATCTGTATGTACATGTTCCGTTTGTATGATCCCATCAACATGCTTAGTGCGCTCATGAAACACCGGAGTAGTGACTTCAACGCCCATATCCTTGAGGAGTTTTCGCAGCCATTTAACTTCCCGGAGTGTCGCGGCCATGGCACGATACTCTGTTTCTGCTGAGGAATGAGAGACTGTGTCTTGTTTCTTTGTCTTCCAAGATATAGGAGAGACTCCTAGAAGTACCACATTGGCACTTAAAGATCGTCGTGTCAGCGGACACGCTGCCCAATCAGAGTCACAGTAGACATAAAGAGTCAAGTCGGAAGACGAAGAGAGAAATATGCCTTGGCCCGGCGAACCTTTAATAAATCGAACCACCCGCAACGCGGCTTCCCAGTGAGCTTTTGTTGGTTTCCGCATAAACTGTGATAAGACATGAACAGAATAGCTCAACTCAGGCTGTGTATTAGTAAGATAAATCAAACGCCCGACTAGACGGCGATATGGTTTAGGGTCTTGAAGCACGGGACTGTCTACCACGGCAAGGCCATGGTTTTGTTCCAGCGGCGTGGCAGCCGGTCGTGAAGCCAACAGCCTACACTCACCAACAATGTCTAATGCGTATTTCCTTTGGGAGAGATAAATACCTTCAGGTCCTCTGCTAACTTCAATACCCAAAAAATATTTCAACTTGCCCAAATCTTTCATGTGAAAACAACGGTCAAGATACTCTTTAAATTTCTTGAGCATGTACTCATCATTACTAGAAATAAGTAAATCGTCAACATAAAGGAGTACCCTTATTTCAATGGCATTGCGAGAGTAGGAAAAGAACGAGTAATCCTCATATGATTGAGTAAACCCGAACTTCAGAAGAGCATCAGATAATTTCGCAAACCAGCAACGGGGAGCTTGTTTGAGGCCATAAAGAGACTTTCGGAGACGACAAACTTTTCCAGGATGTGTATGACGAAAACCAGGAGGCAACTTCATGTACACTTCTTCTTGTAAATCACCATGCAAAAATGCATTATGAACATCCATTTGATGCACATGTCACTCTTTTCCTGCAGCCAGTCTAAGAAGAGAACGTACAGTAGTCATTTTAACCACAGGAGCAAAAGTCTCATTATAATCCTCACCTTCAACTTGATTATTTCCCTGAACAACAAGTCGGGATTTGTAACGTTCCACCGAACCATCAAAATTGTATTTAATACGATAAACCCATTGGCTACCAATTGCTTCCTTTCCAGGTGGTAAGTCACAAATATCCCATGTATGACTAACTTCGAGTGCATCTACTTCTTTATACATCGAGTTATTCCACCTTGGGTCCTGTACTGCCTCTTTAAAATGCTTCGGTTCAACATTAGTAGTTATGGCCGTGAGAAAAGCACGATGAGTTGAAGAAAAAACTTCATCCGAAACATAATCAGAGATGGGATATTGGACCATACCTGAGACCATTGAAGACTTTGATGAAGGAAGAGAGAGAGCATGGATGGGTGTATACTTGGCGTCGACGTTATAGGCTATATAATCACGAAATTTTGGCGGTTGTGTTCTATCACGAAGACCACGGCGAGGTTCAACCGGAGCCACAGGTTCAACCGGATCCACGGACTCAACCGGAGACGCAGACGGAGAAGACGGCTCCGGAGATACAGGAGATGGTTGTGGCAAAAAAGGAACAGGAACCATATCAGAAGTTGCCGGAGACCGTTCCGGAGAGATAGAGCCACCATCTGCAGCCGTCGTGTCTTCAGGTTCTGTATGAGCAGTGGGCATACTCCCCCTGTCGACAAAAACTGGTGAATCAGCATTAGAGCTTGAATCGGCAGGACTATCACCAGTAGAAGATTGATTTCTTGGCGCTGAAGGCAGAACCGGAAGCCAGTCAAGATCAGGTTCTGTTGGCAACGGATAGGACAAAGAAAGCTCGGTGTCTCTGTTTTTAGAAAAGGGAAACACGTCCTCACGAAAAATCACATCACGGGAGACAAAGAAAGTGTTAGTCTCACGATCAAAAAGCCTCCAACCTTTCTTACCAAATGGGTAACCAACAAAAACACAAACTTTACTTCTTGGAGCAAACTTATCTTTAGTTCGTGACGGCGCATGAGCAAAGCATGCCGAACCAAAGACCCGGAGTTGTCCATAATCCGGTTTCATTCCATGGATAATTTCATAAGGAGATTGCCCATTATGTATAGTTGTTGGAGTACGGTTTATCAAATAAGCTGTTGTGAGGATCGCCTCTCCCCAAAAGGTAACCGACATACTAGCTTGAAACAACAGAGCACGAGCGACATTAAGAATGTGACGGTGCTTACGCTCTACGCGACCGTTTTGCTGCGGAGTAGCTACACATGATGTTTGATGAACAATGCCATGTTCTCTGAAGAACGAACTTAGACACATAAACTCTGTGCCATTATCACTGCGAACGATTTTAACTTGTTTATCAAATTGTTTGGTTACGTACTGAAGAAACTCCACTAGAACCCGTCGAACCTCCGATTTTTCAAGTAGGAGATAGGTCCATTCGGCTCTTGAGTAATCATCTACGATGGTAAGAAAGTACACTGCTCCACATGAGGATGGGATACGATATGGGCCCCAAACATCAACATGAATCAAAGAAAAAACACCAACTGCTTTATTACAACTTTCAGGAAAAACCTCACGAGTCTGCTTAGCCCGAAAACATACATCACATGAATTAGAACTAGGCGACTTTGACAAAGAAACAGGTAAAGCCAAATCTGAATTAATTGAAAACGACGGATGACCCAAACGCTGATGCCACAAAACCGGATTCGAACTACTGATGGTAGCATTAATTTTCGTAGAAGCCACATCTGTCAAGTAATACACCCCATCCCGCTCTTCACCTGCTCCAATCAGAGTCCTCGTGAAACGGTCCTGTAAAACACAAATTGCATCAGTAAACAAGGCAAAACTATCTGTCTGCTTCAAAACTTTAGATACTGAGATTAGTGTGCAGTTCAAAGAGGGCACGTATAACATGTTTTTCAAGGCCACTGTACTAGATAACTGAAAAACTCCCATGCCTAAGGAAAACGTTTTGGTCCCATCTGCAAAACCAATTGTACATGGTGGTATAGACTCGACACTTGTGAGCAAAGACAAATCTCCCGTCATGTGGTGAGATGCCCCAGTGTCAAGTATAACATCACCAAGCCATGTCTTACCAGACAACTTATCAGAGGAGGCAGAACTAGATTTTTCTTGCACCAACTGAGTTAATGCCTTCCACTGAGCAGGAGTGAGATCCGGCATCGGTGAAGGATTAGAGCTTGTTGCATGAGCAACAATCGGAGAATTAGGTGTCACTGACGAGCCTCGTCCACGGCCACCATTACCGCAACCACCACGGCCTCAGCCTCTTCCTCGTTCTCCACGATCAGGCCACCATTCCGGGAATCCGATCAGCTGCCAGCAACTCTGCTTCTCGTGGCTTGTTCGTCCATAGTTAGAACACACCAAATTCCGTGGCCGCAATATTGAATCTATGGCACGATTGATGTTTGCATTATCTTGACGCATCGTGAAACCCACTGCGCTAATCTGCTGCTCTTTTGCGTGTGATGCCTCGAGACGTTGTTCTTCACGGATCATCTTTGAATAACATTCGCCAATGTCCGGAAGAGGATCAGGCCCGAGAATGGTTGTGCACAGGCTAACAAAGCGAGCATCATCAAGGCCCATAACAAACTGGTGCACCTTTTCTTCATCTCTTTCTTTGGCCAGATCCTTTGATGCTTCACAAGTAAAATTTATAACAGGACGTGCAGACTGCAAATTCTCCCAAAGTTTTGACAAACGGCCATAATACTCAAGCACGTTTTGCCCATCTTGGCGACATGAGGCAAGCTGCGACTTTAACTGGTGGATTCGAACCTTATTGCTTACAGAGAAGCGTTGACGAAGATCATTCTAGAGCTGATAAGCATTAGTGCTATAGCTCACAGTTGATCTAATTTTTGGTTCAATAGATGTTCGAATCCATCCCACTATCATCGATTTCACGGTTAACCAAGTTTCGAGAATGGGATCATCAGCAGAAGGCTGCTTCAATGTTCCATTGACAAAACCATGTTTCCGTTTAGCTCTCAGTGAATTAAGCATCTCAGACGACCATTCATTATAGTTCTCACCATTAAGAACCACCGGAGTAATCAATGAACCAGGATTATTCGATGGAGAGAGAACATAGGCTGCATCAGTTTCTGGTGTTTGTACACCAAGCCTGGTCGATGACGATTCAATTACAGAACCAAGTCCCTCGACCATGCTTAAATATCAAACACGAGAAAACCAAAGAAAAGCTTTTGTGTTCTGTTTTGAAAAAACACATAACTTTTAAAAACAGAGGACCTTAAACTACAACTTAGACTAACGGAAGCTCAAGCTTTAAACACTCAAAGATCAATGATATCACAAACTCAATGATCTTAAACACGAAAGAGAAACAATAAAGAAGAATCTCTTTGCTAACAAAAAAAAATCGAATTTGCGGAAGAAGAAAAAGAAAACTAGGGTTTTTGGAATCTCTTTTTGCTCTGATACCATATAGAAGTAGATATTAGAAACTCTCTTGATCTTATTTACACAATAGTCGATCCTATTTATACAAGCTAAAGAGAATATTTACGTCCCT
>OVAN01011977.1:0-14160 GCA_900406275.1 Anastatica hierochuntica | reverse complement strand
ATTTGGTCTGTACCGGATGGTTAACTCCCTAACCGGGTTAGGGACGTTACATTATCCTCTTTAAAAACCCCTCTTTGTATCTCTGTTTTGTAACAAGAAAGCTTAATAAAAATTCAGGAGTTCTTCACCTTCATCTTCTCCAAAATCCTTCTCTGTTTCTAAAATCCTCATGGTATAAGAGCTTTTTAAACCTTAACAGGTGCTATAATGGCAGAAAGTCTCGGACCTTATCCTTTTCCATCACATATACACATCGCTAGTTCTGTTACCATCAAGCTTAATGACTCAAATTATCTCCTTTGGAAGACTCAAATGGAGTCTCTTCTCCGCTCACAAAAGCTATTAGGGTTTGTTAATGGCCAAATCTCAGCGCCGATACTAACAACAGTCTACAATGTCGACGGTACTCAGCTTATAACCCCTCACCCTGACCACAACCACTGGGTCTGTACCAATGAACTCATCAAGTCTTGGATCTTTGGGACACTAACAGAAGAAGTTCTAGGCTACGTTCACTATCTATCTACATCTAAAGAAGTCTAGGCCTCGTTAGCTGAAAATTTCAACAGAAGTTCCATTTCCCGAGAGTTCGAGCTAAAGCTGTGACTACAACTGATGAATCTACAAGGTAAAGACTTCTCGACTTATGTTCGTGAGTTTAGGGCAGTGTGTGACCAGCTCAGTTCGATCGGAAAACCCTTAGAAGAATCTCTTAAGATTTTCAGTTTCCTGAATGGTTTGGGAAGAGATTTTGATCCCATCACAACAGTAATCCAAAGCTCTATGTCAAGGATTCCTTCCCCAACCTTCAACGATGCCGTTTCTGAGATATCAGAATTTGCTAATTGCCTTCAATCGTATGAAACAACTGTTGAGCCCTCTCCACATATGGCCTTCCAAACTCAGAGATTTGATTACAACCAAAGAGGACGTGGTGGTTACTTTAGAGGAAATCGTGGCTGTGGCGGATATTCAAGCAGAGGCAGGGGCTTCATACAACACCAGTCAACCTCTAACACATCCGGAGAATGACCAACATGCCAAATCTGTGGTCGAATAGGCCATACAACCATCAAGTTTTATAACCGGTTCGACCATAACTATCACAGTCAACAAGTCACTCAGGCCTTCTCTGCTCTTCGAACTTTAGATGAGACCGATAAAGAATGGTTCCCTTACTTCGACGCATCCTCTCACGTCACTGCCTCACTAGCCACTCTTCAGACAGCAACACCATACGAAGGTAATGACACAATCATGGTAGCTGATGGTGCATTCTTGCCAATTACACATGTTGGCAGCACCACCATCTCTTCTTCATCAGGTACTATTCAATTAAACGATGTTCTGGTATGTCCTGCTATGCAAAAATCGCTCTTATCTGTATCCAAACTCTGTGATGATTATCCTTGTGGAATATTTTTTGACGCTACTAAAGTTTGTGTAATTGATTTGAATACTCAGAAAGTGGTATCAAAGGGCCCTCGACGTAAGGGTCTTTACATGTTGGAGTATCAAGAACTTGTTGCCTTATATTCAAACCGTCAATGCTCTGCCACAGAAGATATTTGGCATCATAGACTCGGGCTCACATGACCAACCTTCAACTGCCTCCTCGTCAACTTATACCTCCTATGACAAATCACTCACCAGCTGCTACAACAGTGACCATTCCCAAATCATTATTACAACCCGTTGAAGCTCAACACCAAATACAAAGTGAGGAAGAAGAAGAACATCCATCTGCCGATACATCCGCAGTCTTACTTAAACCACTAAACCAAGAACAAGCTGAAGAAATAGAACCAAAAGAACAGGGGTTACCTCAACAACAAAACGATGACTAGGTAGCTGAAGGCATCCAAACATAAAACATACACCCCATGACCACCAGATCAAAAGATGAAATTCACAAACCAAACAAAAGATATATTCTTCAAACATCAAGATACACAACAGAGGAACCCAAGACAATAACAACAACAATGAAACACCCCGGCTGGAATCAGGCTGTCATGGAAGAAATGCAGAGGATTTACATGTTAAATACCTGGTCTCTTGTCTCTCCAACTAAAGAGATGAATATCTTAGGCAACAAATGGGTATTCAAGACAAAACTCAAACCAGATGGGACAATCGACAAACTTAAAGCCTGTCTTGTTGCCAAAGGCTTCGATCAAGAAGAGGGCTTCGACTACATAGAAACTTTCAGCCCCGTCGTAAGGACAACAACCATACTAATTATTTTGGATGTAGCAACGACAAAAGGATGGATTCTTAAGCAACTTGACGTCTCAAACGCCTTCCTACACGGCGAACTAAAGGAACCGGTATACATGTTACAACCCTCTGGTTTTGTTGATGAAACTAACCCCTCTTATGTTTGTCGTCTCACCAAAGCTCTTTACGGGCTAAATTAGGGGCCGAGAGCTTGGTACGACACTTTTTGCAATTACTTGCTTGATCTTGGCTTTATTTGCTAAAAACTTATCACAAGGAAGGCAAAACCATGATTTTACTTCTCTACGTCGATGATATTCTACTCACCGAAAGCCATTCTCAACTCATTAATGATCTTCTCAACGCACTCAACAATCGATTCGCAATGAAAGATCTCGGTCTTCCCAAATACTTCCTGGGAATCGAAATTGTTCCTCACCACAATGGCCTCTTTCTTCACCAAAGTTCTTACGCCTCAGACATTCTTCACCAAGCTTCTATGACGCAATATAACTCGATGCCAACCCCACTTCCGCAACACATCGAAAACTTAGAAGCAGAGAAATTCTCGGACCCAACTTATTTCCACAGCCTGGCCGGCAAGCTCCAATATCTAACCATAACGCGTCCGGACATCCAATACACGGTAAAATTCGTCTGCCAACGAATGCACTCGCCAACAGTTACCGACTTCAGCCTTCTCAAAAGAATCCTCCGCTATATCAAAGGCACAATACACTTAGGACTCAACATAAACAAGGATTCAACCCTGACTTTATCGGCATACAGCGACAGCGATTGGTCAGGCTGTAAAGAAACGCGAAGATCAACAACCAGATTCTGCACTATGCTCAACACAAACCTCATATCATGGTCGGCCTGAAGACAGAACACAGTTTCCCGATCGTCAACCGAAGCGGAATATAGGGAACTTACCGAGACAGCTCAAGAAATAACATGGAACAGTGCACTCCTTAAAGATATCGACATACCTCAATACCAACCGACTCTGGTTCAATGCGACAACCTATCCGCTGTGTACCTAAGTACGAATCTGGCATTACACAAACGTTCTAAGCACTTCGACACCGACTACCACTACATTCGGGAGCAGGTTGCACTTGGCCTTATCGAAACTAAACACGTTTCCGCAAAGTTTCAGTTGGCCGATATTTTCACAAAGCCATTGCCGAGAAAAGAGTTCATAAGTCTGAGAAGCACACTTGGAGTCGGAGTTCCTCCTTCCTCAAGTTTGAGGGGGGATGTGAGCAACACGAACATAGCCCAAGTTCAGATAAGTCCAAGCCCAATTACCAAACAAAAGACAAAACACCAGACGAAGACAAAGAACAATCTCCTTCCTTCTCTTCGCCAAACTGTACACACAGAGACTCACGTAGAGACTCCTTCCTTGAGCAACCGTTACGAGCTCCTCTCAGTAAAAGATGATTACAACTGTGAATAAATCATCCTTCTCTAGATCTTTCCTTAACGTCTATCTTATCCTCTTATCCTCTTTAAAAACCCCTCTTTGTATCTCTGTTTTGTAACAAGAAAGCTTAATAAAAATTCAGAGTTCTTCACCTTCATCTTCTCCAAAATCCTTCTCTGTTTCTAAAATCCTCAGTTCCCATCATAGATAACCATTTATTATAAGCAACAACCACGGCCAGAGGTTCTTAGAATGACACTTATAAATTAGAGTGGCTCAACATTCTTCTCTTCAAGGTTAGATCAATCGTTGCTACTTCCTCTCAATCTTTTCTTTCAGGTTTTAAAAGCCAGTGAATATTGTGTTTGAATTTATTTGTCCACAAATCCATATTCATAGGTCGCTGCATGTAACACAATTCATGGGATAATAGTGCTGTTCGTTTGACAGACGCAGCTTCCTGCGGCTGCGGCTGTGTCTGCGTCAATTTCGTTTGATTGTTGTTCGTTTGGTAGACGCAGACGCTGGTTTTTAGACGCAGACGCTCGTTTTAGACGCAAACACTGGTTTTATCAGCGTTCGCTGCGTGACGCAGCGTCTAGACGCAGACGCAGCCGCAGGAAGCTGCATCTTCCAAACGAACAACACTAATGGCCTTCTTCCATCCATTGAGGTTATAATATTTGTTATGATGTTTGTTATATATATATATATATATATATATATATATGTATATGTGTGTGTGTTCTAAGTTGTGGGAAAATATGCATATATATCTTAAGTCATATATCATAAAATCATTTTAATTGAAGAACTTATTAATCTTTAACTCTTGCCGCAAGTGGTAACACAATGCTTTGTTCTTCATCTAAATTAAGGATATGTATTTTTTTCCGAATTATAATTAATGGAGGTTTAAGATATATTTCTTTCGATCAAGACTAAGTTTAATACGGTAGCCATAATATTGAATTGAGTATATCACCATCCTCGATACCAATTTTATTTATCTTTTCAGTCAATAAACAATTTCGAGAGTTTGGTTAAGATCGTGTTTGAAGATTTTAATCACTAACAAAGAGGGAGACCTCAAAGAACAACAAGGTATGTGGTGTATAAAGAAGTTTTCCATAACATTGAATGATCATGTGTGATGATCATGTTGCCTTGAATGATGTCCTGTATACTTCTTTTCTTCTTTTTATTATTTATAGTTAATCAATTTTTAATAAATAGTTGGAATTCGTTTCCTTTTACAGAAACATTTTCATTTAAAATGTTTATGCTAAATTTACAATAGTTTTAATTTTTACGAGGTGACTTGGTGCACTGGGAGAGTCAAAATGAGACATGGTCGGTGTGTTGGCTCGTGTCATTTGGCTCTGGTCTTAGAATTTGTATCGTAAATAAAACGAAACCAAGTTTAAAATCCCCATGGACGCTCTTTGTTGAAACTTATTTGGGCTTCCATGGTACCTAATTTTGTGTGGAATACTCATGATATCTAATAGACTAAACTAGATTTTATTCGTCCTCATGTAAAAAACAATCAAAATTATAGTTTATGCGTCTCTCTTCTGCTTTCAGTACACAATCAATGGAGAATACATAAAGCAAAATAATATTAAAATTTTTTATTCGTGAGAAAACTGATGAAACTAACCCATGTCCATGCCAGGGTGGAAAAAAGTATATTGCTCTTTCTAGTGCTTTGGGCAGTTTAGCTTGGGGATAACCTCCCTCTTCTGAGTTCGACCAAATTCCTCTTGTGTTTGTTTATTGGAGTTGCAAGATTAAGACATAGTGCTCGCTCATTATTGAAAGTGTATTTGGGGTTAAATTGATCTTATAGGAAAAACGAATACACAACATGGACCCTTGTTAATGGCTATGCACTTAACCACGTCATGATTTCTGTTCACCGACTTAAGTCTCATCAAAACAATATAAGCTCAATCATTTCCTCGAAGAAAAAGGTTTTAAATTGAACTCAGAAAGAGGAGTCCTTAAAGGTTTATGTTTTCTCTTTAGGGAATGGGATGATTGCCTTAATATGTAATCACCAGCATACTGTTCAATGACTCACAATGCACAAATCCAAAGTTTGACTAGAAAAGTAAGAGAAGTCAGGGTAAAATCTCTTGTAACTGTTTTGATAAAACTAAAAAATTTGGGAAGTTGTCTTGATTTTTCATCTAGATCTCAACACATGAGGGTAATAAAGAGCTTACAATGAATCTCTAGAGGGTGGAAACATGATAACATCCATTGGAACGTTCATATGAAAAGGAGACAACATCCATTTTTTTTTGAATAAATTGATAAAATATCACCATGCACGTGCGGTGCACGGACCAATCAACTAGAATTCTTAACCACAAAGTCGTAGCTTTTCTTTTAAAAATTGCTAAAAAAAGAAAAGAAAATTCATTTAAAAATATCTTTTTCTTGTCTATATATATATCATCAGCTCACTACTCAAAGTTACTCAACAATACTCACAAATAAATTAAATTTTACAGAGAGAGAGAGAGAGAGAGAGAGAGAGAGAGAGAGAGAGAGAGAGAGACATGAAGTGGCTGAATCCGCTTAAGTCTAGTATAAAAAGTGTGTATCGCCAAGCGGTGATGACAGCCAAGATCGCATGAAAGAGAGAAAATACATTTGGATTGGCTGAGGTGAAGAAGCTTCTCCAAGTTGAAGGAGCCCTGGTCAACAAAAAAAACAAAATCAAAGTGACATTTCCAAGCTGGTGGTGATGCACGAAGGAGAGCCATACGATTTCATGAGCACGAAGAGAGATGACCAGTGCTCTCTTGCCGTGGTAAAAGGTTCGTTGGCGGACACGATTGTTGATGTCGCCAAGTGAAGCAATCCGATAATTAAGAGAAAAGAGATTGTTATTGTCTCTGCTTTGAAATATCAGAAATAAAAACTCTGCTATTTTTTTTTCTTTTTAAATTTTATAAGGTTTAAGTGATTTTTTGGGTTTAAAATGTTATTATGTTGTTTAATCGTGTTCTTAGTTCGACTTTGGTGTTAACATTTGAAGGAAGGATATATAATCAAATCTCTTTATGTTAGATTTTATTTTACTCTCTTTGTGTTATTCAGTAAAGCTATTGTCCAAAAACAAGTGATTATTCAAAATAGGTCATACGTAGTATATTCAAGCCTATTCTCGTTAACCAATAAAGTTCTAGTACAAGTCTTTATATACTCAATGAAGTAAAATATATATGATCAAGTAACAATCTGTAACAAACTATCAACCCGTAAGCACAATTAACATAATGCTAATTAAGTCGCAAAGGAAAGCTTTAGGCCATAAGTTATTTTCCTTAATGTGCTTTTTGTGCATAATTTGGGCAATTATACTATTTGACTGAGAGGGCTCTTTTATAAGATTTACTAGTTGGTTATCCGCGAATTCGCGGAAGTAAGTAATTGTGGACAAAAATATATGGATCCGTAGAATCGAAACATATGTAATCCCAAAAGTGATATCGAATCCAAATCGAAACCGGTAAAAAATTTGTAAGGAAGTAAAAGTTCAATATCCAAAAAAACAAAACGACCTCAGCCCGACCAAAATAATTCTAGTACCTAGAAATACTTAAGTTACAAATATATATACTTAAATAATTTATTTTTAGATCTATTATCCAAAAATAACTAAGATACGTGAACAATGATGGATTTTATTTGTTATATATTTCCTAATATATGAAATTAAAAAATGAAAAATGCCATAAATGTTTGGTAAGCAATTAATCAGAAATGAAGACTTTTTCTAAATGAAAAAAAACTTTTAGGTCTCTCTCAAATATACAAAATAACTTTTAAAATGTTAAATATAAAGATTTGATATTTTACTCACATCCTTCTTGAATTATTTTCTACTCCAATAGTCTTATAGTTCAATTGAATTAATAATTTTGTCTTTACATATGGAAACTTGACAATAAACAAATCATCCATAATTTGATTAACATAGCAGATAATAAATTATAAACATATTGCAAATTGACAATAACTAAAAAGATCATTTGTAACTAAGTTTTTAACATGGAAAGATAAAATAGTTTGAATATATTTTAAGATTTAATTTTATTTCGATTTTTGTGTATTTGGTGTTTAGTATGAAAAGCTAATATATTTTGAGTTTATATAGTAATAAAATATATAAAAATATTATTATTTTGTTTTAATTTAATTTTGTATAGCTAAAATATTTTTATTATCATCTTTTCATTTTCGTTTATACTTTTATACATTTACCGAAGTAATGATTTCTTGTTAAATCTTGTGTTTAATATTTTTCAAAGAACATAATTAATTTTTTATATTATATATCACATTATTTAAGATAAATGTGTATGTGCTAAAAGTGCAAATATAAGTTTCCTAACAATTGATTCAAAGGTGTATAAAAATGTTTACATAGTAATTGAATTTATAAAAATATTATTTTTTAAATATAAACTGGTGTATTACTCAAAAGTTTTAAAATATGGTTTATGGTTTCGAAATATTTCATGTCTCTTGTCAATACTTTTCTTTAATGTTTTTCCGATAACGTAATTAATTTTTTTTTATAAATTATATTTTCAAAAAAGCGACACCATAAATTGTATTTTTTAAAATCGTCTTTATTAATTAATTGTTAATTGTTATAAAATCATAAGAAAATGAAACATGGAGCTATATTAATATTATATTTCAAAAAAACTAAATCGAGTAACATAGTGTTTGGAAAATGAGTTAATTGGGTTCATGATTTATATGTATATATTTAAGATGAATTAAATAAAGATAAATTAGAAATGAATTAGAAATCTTTCAACCAATCAAATTATAACATTAATCCTAAAACCTCTCATATAGTTGACACCTAAGCGAAATTCATTAAAGTGTACTTTCAAATAATATATAGGGGGATTAAAATGATGGTTTGCATTCAACTCCGACGTACGTACGTAAAAAAACATATTTAATTGTAAATTTCTTCTTTTTATATTTTATAGAGGATATAAAAATATTTCTTGTCTACCTGATTTTATTTCCCTTCAATTACTCGTCGTCGACAAGTGTTTTTTGAAACATGAGTGAAATTAATTAGTGAACACTTAACAATGTGAAAAAAGAAAGTATCATCATGCGAGTTTGAACCCTGCCAAAAGGAATTATCTCACGTTTGTGTCTCGACACCCCACACGGGTATTAGCTCTTGGTTTTGCCCCATTTGCAACCCCAAAGAGAGAATCAATGAAAACCCGTAGACCACTCTTCCTCAAAGGATTAGTCTGGATCAATTAAAACCTGAGATTTATCTCTGAGTTGACAAACGAAAAAACAATCCTTACGTGATGAACAATGACTTCAGATAAGCATACTCCCTGCATAGTTTAACATAATAGTTTAACTGGAAACGATAATAAATTTAATTAGGCCATGTTTAACGCAGGTTCTAAAGTGAGTATCTTAAGTTAAATAATAATAAAAAATTAGAAAAGATAAGAGACGGGCTCTTATTTAAGAGACTATGGGCAGGTTTTAAAAAGAGTCCCTACCACATGTCTCTCTCTAATTAGTCAAATTTCTTTTTAACCATTAAAAATTAATTATTTAATCAAATCATTGTTGAAATATTATTATAATAATAGTTAGAGACTCACCTTTGAGAAACTCTGCGTTAAACATGGCCTTAGTCTCCTCTTAATCATATTTTGTTGTAAGGATGAATATACTACAATATAGAGATGGGATTGGCGTTATATGAATTTTAGAACAAGTAATGTGGTTTTGGTAAATTAAAAATCTTCTTTTATATTTTAGATACTTATTTAGCAATAATTTTTATATCCTATTTTTTTAGCTTTTATATTATTTTTCAAGTTGTTTTTCTTTATTTTTTCTCTTTTATTTTAAACTTTGAAAGTTTCACGATATTTTCTTTCTTTTTCAATTTTTTTTTCTTTTACGACACATACATATAATATATTTGGGTTTTTACTAATTTCAAACGATGTTTTTAGCATATTTTTGGGACTTCCTTGAGTCTTTTAGAGTTTTCACATCTTTACGGTGCTTTGGAAAGTAATTAAGCAATATGGAAAAAAGGCTTATGAAGATGTAGAATCATGCTGATGGATCAGAAGTTTGGCCTTCTTTTAAAGGGTTTCCACCGTTGGATCAAGCTGAAATTTTGTCTCAAGATAGCCACGTGAGTTAGCTTTCATATGGAGGTGGTTTGAAGACAATTCATCCGATCAAAAGTTATGGCTATTTTCGTAAATACTTGTTGTTCAGTTCCGGAATATTTCATTTTTGCTCCACAATTTCTATTAGGCCTGAGCATTTTGGGTCGAGTAACCCGACTCGCCCTATACCCGACCCGAATTAGTAATATTAGTAACATTTAACTAGTTAGATTAATATTTTTTGTCAAAACAAAATGTTAATTTTAGAAAAAATTTAAAACCGATAAATATGTTATTGAATATTATTTTTATGTTTAGTGTAACTTTAAATTTTAGTTTTATAAATGTTATTTATAGGAGATAGTATTCTAAAAAATATTATACTATTATTATATTATTTTAACAATTTAATAACAATAATTAAACGAGTTATTTTTGATATAATACGAGTTAGGGTATTAAACGGGTATTGATTTTAAGTACCCGACCCGACCTGTATCAGACCGTTACCCATCATTATTCGACCCTTATAATTATGGGTATGCTTCGGGTAGTGATTTCGGATACCCATACTATCCGTACCCGACCCTTACCCGTACTTACCCGACTCGTTACCCGTAATGCTCACCCCTAATTTCCATATTTTGCAGAAAAGACCTCAGAACCCTATATAAATACCTAGGACGAAAATTAGGTTAACCTACATTATTTTTCACAGACTTTTGAGCTTTTTCTTTGTATATTTTTGGGGAGAAGAAACTCTGCATCCATAGACTTTTGGAGAAGCTTTCTGAACCTCTTTTATCTGATTAATTTCATTATGTTTCTATTTCATCTATGACTTCTATTCTTTCCATTATGTCTGAGTAGATCCATTGTTTGGTTTTAGAGATTTCGAAAGAATTGATGAGATTGAATGTGTAAGACTGAATGATAGGGAATTTCCTTTAGACTTCTTCACATGGATTTTTCTTAGTTCTTAAACTTGATTGATCACCTAGCTCATGATCTTAGGTTAATTGAATACAACGAGAGTTGATTTGACTGCTTGAAAATAATCCCTGTGAGTAAAGTACCTTTAGCCAACGAGAGTTGATGTTAAGGTGCTTTGTGGAAAAATCAAAACCTGAATTGAATGCATGTTTAACATCCTGAATTCAACGAGAGTTAGTTTTTTAGGTTGTTAGACATAGTCTAGTTATATATTTTTTTTCTTTCTTTATCAGATGGGTAATTGGAGCCACGAGAGTGGGAAATTATTCAATTGTGTTTTGAGTTCAAGAATGGTGCTTAGTTGATTTCCTGATAAATTTCCTACATTCATGATCTGATTTCCTGTGAATTACCCAGATATCTAACGCTTTCCACCCATTGAATTTTACATCGTTTTTAATATTTGCTTGTATTTACACTGCAATTCAAAAAACCAACAAACAACTTTTGTGTCTTCAGCTTGATTTGAAATAAATGTCTTAATGTGTAATTGATCTCTATGGATTGGATCCCTAGATACTACTGCGATTTGTTGTGCACTTACAGTATGATTTAAGGGTTAAAACTATGAGTATGAACATGTTTTTTAAACTAACAATAGTGTAATTTAAGAAAAAGTTTATGTATCCTTATTTAATTAAAAAAATTCTTTTATTTTGAATATTCATTTAGAATTATTTTATATCTTATCTTTTTGATTTTGTATTTTTCAAGTTTCCTTTTTCTTCATTTTCCTTTTTTCTTTTAAACCTTATTTTGAAAGTTCCATTTATTTTGAATATTCATTTTCTTGATTATTAAATTTATTTTTAACGCTTCTTTCTTTTTTTTTAATTTCATATTTTTTCTTTAAAACTAATTTTTTTTGAAATTACAATTTCTATTTTCTTTAAAATATTAATTAATTAAGAATATCGTTTTTGTTTTTACTTAATTAGTTGAGGATATATTTTCTTGTTGTTGTTATGTAAAATTTATTTAAACAAAAAATGATTTTACATTGAATGTGACTTTTCTAAAGTTTTGAATCATTTGGATACTAAACGGGAGAACTAAAACACAATCTAACTAATTAAAAGTCGTTGTTTCTTGCTTCTGTGGATGTCTACATCAACATGGAAGGAAAGAGTCTAGCGACTCCACGCTATCACCTAGCCTTACGTAAATCACGTTCATTTCAAAACTTCAATAAAATACATATAATTGATAACCCAATCGGACTAAAGCCCATACAAACCACTCTATCTGTGAGCATAAAACTAATCACTCTAAGGGCCTAAAGCCCAAAACACCTTTTTCCGAAAACATGAACGTTACACTTTTGCCTTCCCCTGACCTAAAATGCCTACACCCACACCTCTCTTCTTCCGCACATTCTTTACTCCTCGCCATCCGTTCACAAAGTTTTAATAGGCATCAAGGTCGTATTTATCCATCCAACCTTCTCAACTCTTCCTTAACGCCCTAATGACCATTACTGCTGCAGTAAACGCCATTTCGATCTTCCTTATAAAGAATCCCTTCCCATACCCAAATTTATAAAACCTCCGCCACCGAAATTTCTGCCTTTAACCCCCGCCATCGAAATCGCCATCTACAACCGCCACCATCGAAATTGTCGCTCAACGGGTATACCGTTATGAAATTCTTTTTTTCTTTCTTCACTTTTTCTTCTTCACAAGCACTTGATGTTCGCTATGTTACACATTTTTCTTCTCCTTCTTGATTGCGAGGTATAAGCCACTGCCCCTTGTATCATTAAATCGTCATGAGAATGATCCCTTAATAATCTTATGGCGAGTAGTTGAAGATATCTTCACAATCAACCGTTTCAATTTTGATCTTTTTCAAATTCATACATTTAAAATATAATATGATTGAACATTATTCAGCAGATACATCTTAATTCCCTCATTTTTAGAGCAAATTTCAATAACTAATCCAACACAGTGTCATAGACATATGCACAACCTACATCTTAATTCCCTCATTTTTTAGACCAAATTTCAATAACTAATATTCCAACACAATGTCATAGACATATGCACAACCTACTTCACTTTAATTATCTGTTTTGTTAAAACCCTTGGCATCAAATTGCACTGACTATCAACATATCAAGATGAATAAAACACTATTTTAAGGGGGCAAAAAGGAGATTTTATAAATTGTTTGAAGAAATCTCTAGTAAAAATAAAAAAATGAGTATTAAAAGACATGATTGGTGTGTGAGAAGAAGTTTTAAGAAAAGTACATATCACCAATGTGCATATGGCATGACCTCTCCAATGGAGTGAGAAGTCGTCTCTCTTGAGATTGAGGGCTACTAACTTGGGACTAAGTATTGGTTTGCTCATCGAGACTAAGTAAATACACAGATACTAAATAAATTTTATACAAATCAGTTTCTATACGACACCAGTTTTCCCAATTCGAGATGGTTTAATCAATAACTTTATATATTTAAAAAAAAATAAAATACACAGAAACATTCAGATATAAAATTCCTCAAATAATAAAAATATAGTGCAATTGATTCTTTGAATTCACTCAAATTAGTCCAAAAATATTTTTAAAATTTTCGAAAAATGACTTGAGTAGCAATTAATTTTGTCCATGAGAGTTATTGTATAAAGGTTAGATTTCTCTTATTGATTTTTACTACTGTAGATAAATTGGCTGTTCAAGAGGTGGATGGCTTTCCACGGGTTGGGATTTGGATGAACAAGAAGATCTATGAAGGAAAAAGGAACATCAGAGGAGGTCTGAGTAAACCATAATGTAATGTACACTCCTCGGCATGACTTTATGATTTTACCCGGACGGTGAAGCCTCTAATTTATGGTTCTTGCTAGTCTATACCTATAATCATTTTCACGTGTCTAGCTAGTGAAATTATAACATATGTTATGTACTATCAGAAAAGTAGACGAGATCACTGGATTTGACCACATTGGAGAAGGAATCGAACTTGAGATACAATCTTCGTAGTCTTGTTGGAAAAGTCTCTTTATGTTCTGCGTCTCTTCGGTCTGGAATAGTGGTCATCCATGTTTTTTCGTGCCTTCTTTCTAGAGCAATATATGAGTTCTTGCTGCTTTCTCAATAATTCAGATTTTCGTAGCTCAACTTCACTTCTCCTCCATTCGCTTCTACTAGTCTCTTAGATGGTTTTTAAAGTTGATCTTCTTCTGATCAAATTCTAGTATTAAGCCCTGTCCTTTTACAAGTCGTCGGCGACAACTTTTAGCGACTGAAATTTGTTAGATTTATTCAATCTATAAACCATAATCCATATCAGTTTCTAATTAA
>OVAN01011976.1:0-13905 GCA_900406275.1 Anastatica hierochuntica | reverse complement strand
CCATATGTATTTCCATGCTTGTGAGCTCTCTGCCTTCAAGTATTGCCCGATGTTTGAGAAGGTTCAATCAAATCATAGCTGCTAAGGTACTCCTCTTCATCATTGGATTTTCCTTGCTTTCTTCATCCAACCTCACTCTTTGTTCTTGTGTAAGCACGCTTTCATCGAATGGTGGCTCTACATAAGACTCCCACTTAAGTTTCTCCTCTTCTTCCAATGCTAGTAATTCTCGAAGTGATGCATCCTTTCTCTAAGGCCAATCATTGTAATCCATGGCCATAAAACTTACAAAAAAAGAGATAAAGAATAAATTAGTAACAAAATAAAAAAATTCCTTAGATGCGCAATGATCCTAAGTTCTAAGACGACCTATTGGTCCCCGGCAACGGCGCCAGAAAACTTGATAGCTCAGGTTTTCGCCCGAGATAACACTGCAAGCGCACAGAAGTATGTTGTAGTGGTTCGGGATCGAATCCACAGAGACCAAAGGTAGCACGTAGAATTTCAGATCAAATAGCAGGCTAAAACGAAAAAGATGTCCTGTAAGAGATGCAAATAATCGAAATTAAGAAATCAAAGAAAGCAAGCAAGCAACAACGGGATTTGTAAATCAATAAAAGAAGAGTTGGGCATTGGATATTCTCAGGGAAACAATTCATTTAAAACTCGAATTATTGACTAGGGAACATGTTTTAAACCGTCTTGAACTCTAACACTAATATAAAACTGATCTACTTCCGTATTTTTAGTTCCCTATGTATTAGAAACCTCGAGACTAACTTCCGTCGACTCTCGGATTCTAATCATGCATTCTAAACAAGTTTGATAGGTTCACAATTCGCTTAAGCATCAACTTCCATTGGCTTAAGATGAATTGCTCATTTAGAATTCTTTTACGCCTTTAAACAAACACTTTCCAGGCGTTAAACAACCTCAGATCAGAAACTAAGTAATCAATTTAATTGCAAGCATTATGAAAAATCCTAGATGAAGATCCAATTGATTAAATCCCTAATCATACAATTCTATGTAAATAATTCTTGAATCCCTATGTGAAAACCCTAAACCCAACAAATAAATTACTCACTCATGATCAGAGAATCAACATAAATTAAATCAACAAGAGACATCATTGTATTAATCAATAAACAAAGAGTAAGGTTCAGAATTCTTCTCGGTTTCGAAGTATGGAAGATGATTCTTCTCCTTAGGTTACAAAATCTCTCTTGCCCTCAAAAACTCAGAAAAACAACATAATAATACAGGAAACACGAGCTTAGGTTTTAGTAATGAGATCCAGTTCAAGATAAGTTCGGTTTGGTTCTTCGTAAAATTGGTCCGCTAAACGGGACAGAGATTGATCCTTGTCCATCTGATTGGATTTTTTTAGCCTTCAAGAAAACTTCCTTCCATGCTTGAAATCTATCCAAAATGCAATCTTTTTGCACATCCACACTCGATTCCTGTAAAAACACTAAAGAACACAAATCCACGCCAAAAAGATCTGAATACATACTAAAAACCATAAAATCTCGAGTAAAAACCAGAATAAAAACCATTAAAATACTAACACATCATAGACCACAAAAGAACTTTGGGATCATTTCCGTCTACGCTATTCGGTACAAAAAAACATAGGGTTCATCGTATTAAGGGTGAGCTTGCGACATGAAGATAACATGGATTGAAAATTGAAACATATTATGCTAAGTTGATGCAATTATGGACTCCTCTATCTGAGTTTCAAGTCAATAGAGTTTGTGGTTGCACTATTGGTGTGGAACTTCAGAAAGACCATGAGGAAGACATATTACATGAGTTCTTACAAGGGCTTGATGAGTCTGTCTATGGAACTGTGAAATTGAAATTTCTATCAAGAGATCCTCTACCCAAGCTAGATGAAGCTTATAGTGTGCTTTTGCTGGATGAGGATTATCAACATACTTCTCATTTCATTGATGAAAGGACTCTTGATAATGTTGCTTTTGCTGTTCAAGCCTCGTCACATACTCCACATAATTTTGGTGGTTGAAATCGTGATGAATGGTCTGGCTACTCTCGTGAAGATCATTCCAAGTTGACGTATGCGACAAGTAACAGAACTGGTCACTCGGCTTAAAGCTGCTCCAGGGCTCTTGGCTATCCGTCTTGGTGGGGTGATGGAACGAGACCGCGTCTTCATTCATGTTGTAGTAGTTGGGCCTAATCTTCTTCTCCTTCTTTTCGTATTGCTCATGCTGAAGACATACCATGGAAAAATGTTATGTCATCTATGCCTCTACAAATGACGGTTAACAACATAACTACTAGTGATCGTATTGGCTTGAGTGGATTGATAGAGGATCAATGGCGGACATTACTAACTATCTTAAATGATCACAAGGCTCATGCTAATGAGACATTGTATGGTATGTAGTTTCTTGGCTCTAGGGTTGTTGATAGTGATGCTACTAACCATATGACAGGTTCTCTTGGATTCATATCTGATATTCGTGAGATGTCTCTTTTGCCTGTGAAACTGCTTGATGGGAGATTCATTTTTACGAAATAGGAAGGAACGGTTGTACTAGGAGTGTCTCTTACACTGCAGAAAGTTCTGTTTATTGATGGATTATAGTGTCATCCAGTGTCTATTTCTCAGTTCAATCGAGATAGTGCGTATTTCAGAATACTAATAAGCTATGTGTGGTTAAGGACCGAATTGTCAGGATGCTGATTGGAGTGGTAGAGCAGGTGCATGGACTATATTTTTGTGTGGGCGGAGTTTCCTGGTGCGATTTTTCAGACGAATACTGTTTTTGCGGATATATGGCATCATCGCTTATGACATCCTTCTCATGGTGTTTTAGATATGCTTTATATTTCTTATGTTTCTATTTCTAGTGCTTTGAAGAATAAGGCGTGTGATGTTTGTATCCGCGCAAAAAGACTTCGTTGTTCTTTTCATACAATTAGCAATAAAACAAAGGCTTTATTTGATTTGGTGCATTGTGATTTATGGGGCCATATCGCACTACAATTCATTGTGGTGCATGATACTTTCTTATGATTATAGATGACTGTTCATGAAGTCTATGGTTGTATCTTTTGCCATCAAATCAAGAAGTGTCGGTCACCTTACAAAACTATATTTAACTTGTAGAGACCCAATTCACTACAAGGTTAAAGCGATTCGTAGTGACAACGGGACATAGTTCATGTGTCTTACGCCTTACTTCCGTGAGAAAGGTATCATTCTCGAAACATCTTGTGTTGGTACGCCTCAACAGAATGGACGAGTGGAGATAAAGCATCGTTATATTTTGAATGTTGCTCGTGCATTACACTTTCAAGCTTCACTTCCTCTAGAATTTTTGGGTGAATGTGTTCTTACGGCTGTATATTTGATCAATCACACACCCATGCCTTTGCTAAATTGTAGTACACCGTTTGAATTTCTTTACAAGAGACCTCCACCATTGAATAATTTTCGGGTTCCTAGTTGCTTGTGTTATGCACATAATCAACATCACAAGGGTTATAAGTTTGCATCTCGTAGTATTTGTCAGAACCAAAATTCGCACTATTGATTATCGTATTCGAAGGAAAGTCAGGAAACCTTAACTTTCCTTGAGGTCCCGAATTTCTGCTAGACCAAACAACGATAGATCAAAAGTACGAAGAAAACAGACGACGAAGTAAAAGTAAAAGAGAATTGAAAGAAAATAGAGCAATAGAGATCTTATTCCGAATATGCATTGAGCGCTACAACAGGTGATAGATGATCGAGAATACATGGTCTAGTCAACCGTGGGCGACTAGACGTTATCTGTATCTAGTTGCCTGTGGGCGACTAGACTTTGGCACGAGTCTAGTCGCCCATGGGTGACTAGACATGGCTTGCATCTAGTCGCCCATTGGCGACTAGACTTTCGTGAGGGTGTAGTCGCCCATGGGCGACTAGACATTCCTCGTGTCTTGTCGCCCATGGGCAACTAGACGTGGCTCGTGTCTAATCGCCCATTGGCGACTAGACTTTTGTAAGAGTCTAGTCGCCCGTGGTCGACTAGACGTGCATCGTGTTTCGTCGTCCATGGGCGACTAGACATGCTTCGTGTATAGTCGCCCACTGGCTACTATATTTTACAAAAGTCTAGTCGCCCATGGGCGACTAGACACGAGGCACGTCTAGTCATACGCGAAGATGAGAGAAAGAGTGTGAGTTGTCTTCTCATTTCTAACGCTCTGCAGATCGTGATACTTGTCGCTGTGTAAGATGAGAATACCCGAAGGCTTGTGTTCGAGAAGTCTCATAAACGCGTAAATATCGACGAAAAGACATATTTTGGGATCTCGTATAAATTTGATACTATGCTTAGAGATGTTAAAGACTAGTGTGCTGGGTTTAGGGCAAGACCTAGGTTTACTCTCGGTTTTAAGGTGTGCGGTGACTAATTTTGACTTACGTTTCCCGTTGCAATTTTAACCCGATTCCGTACCGGTTTAAAGTCCGCGATATGTTATCGGCTTAAACGACTTGTATGGTCAGAATCGAGCATCTCTCCAGAGAAAATTTTTAAGTCGCATGGAAGTGCTGACCAAAATTTTGGATTTCTTTTATATCGCGCTATTATCCTAGTCGGATGCATGAGAGCTATCTTTATGAGATGGCTTGGTCTGTTTAAGACGTTGGGAGTTTATTGTGATCAACAACAAACTTATCGGTAGATATTACCTTTTATGAGTCTTCGCGAACGATACGTGTTGAAGGAGGTGTTTAGTGCATATGACTGTTTAGTCTTCCTAAATGATATTCTTATCGAGGAAGGTGTTTTGTCGAAAAACGGTTCTTCAGGCGTCTGCGACATTTCGCGATGCCGAAGTTTGGTTTTTCTTTTGTATGCCGTATTTCGTGCTTGAAATTTTTGCGGGCTTGAATATGTATAGTGTCGCAAGGGTTCTTTTTTATCCTTACGGCAGGGAAACGTTTTGGTTTGTCTGCGGATGTCCACAACCAAAACTGTTTTTTTTTTGTTTGGATGTTAAGTTGTTTGATTTGTTAGAGAGGAATTAAGACCAAAGGGTCGCGTAAATTTGTCCCTGGGAATGAGCGACTTCCTTCACTGTGCTTTGCGAAGAGTTGGCCCACCGAGCTTTATTTCTTGTATAGTTAAGGATGTTTCGTATTGCTCTAGGAGCTTTGTTATGAGCTTTTCCTTGTATGCTGCGTTTTATGGGTAAAACCTTGCAGGCTTAAAGTGAATTTTGGAACGTATTGAACTTGGTCGGTTGTCGACAAGTTTAAGCTTTTGTTAACCGTTTGGTGGTTACTACTAAGTTTTGATATTAAAAATTTATCGTATGATTTCCGATTATGGGTTATACGTTAATTATTTGCATAATCGTCACTTGGCGTTTTTAGACAAATCGTGGATTGTCGTTTTGCCGTCAAGTGATTGGATGGAGCAATGGTCGCTCAAATTTATTGGCTTAGCGTGAAGGATGTGTTCAGCTTCATAGTCGAGGACGTTGCTGGTCAAGGATTAGACCATGGCACTTTCGTGTTAACATTAAGGTCATGTTAGTTTAGAATTGTCCTAAAAGGGATTCCGAATTCTAGTTTGGACTTTTATTGGAATGCGTAATTGGCTGAGGGCCGAAGAGCGTTTGTTGAGGTTAACGGGCAAGTCGGAGGTTTCTGTGTTAAGATGGCCGATGGTGTTTGAAAATGATTTCCACTTTAGGTATCAGTTATACGATGAATGTTTCGTATAATGTTTTCTGTAGTCGTACGAAAATTATTTTATTTTTGTCTGATGAAGAAAAAGCCTAAGAGGCTCAATAAAGAACTCGTGCGAGATGATTGCCTGCTCGGATGTAATCGAGGGAAATAAAAGGCAGAAGCCAGCGAGCCGCATGACTAAATAATGAGATTTGTAAGATCGTAGTGTGAAGCGATAAAGTTTAGTTTTTTCGTTGGGAGACGAGTGATATGACTTTGTTTTTAGCTATACACAAATTGTCCAAAACACTTTTTCGTAAAACATGTTACGTTTGTTTCCGAAAGTTTCTTTGCATTACTTGGTGGTGCTATACGAAGGATGTTTCACGTAAGTCACTACAGGAAAAGAGAAAATCCATAGCACTTGATATCTGCTATCGTTTAATTCCATAGGGCTTTTAAGTCCGCTGTATATGCTCCCGTTATAAAAAGTATGTCACTTTTTATAGCACTATTTTGAAATGCAATTAATTCGTCTACTTATTATAGCAATTATTGTCTTGTAATTAAATAGTTTAGAATAGCATTTTTTGTTCGTTATACATATTTTATTTATAGCACTAGTTTGTTGCTATTTTATAATTATAATTTGATTTTAATTTCGTTTTTTTGTACTGCTATATCGTTTAAAATTTAAATCTTGCTAATTAATTGAAACCTGAGAAATCTAATAATCCTGATAATTTTAATAAAAGCCAAAAACTTAACTTGTTTTACAAGAATAAGACTAATAAAACACAATAGTACTTATAAACATAATTAAGTTCCAACAATACTTATAAACACAACAATACTTGTTTTAACAAGTTCTAGCATTATAATAATTTGAGTTTTTTATTAGGCCAAGCCACCACACTACCTTTAGCATCATCAATATATTGGATTTCTGAATTTGGTCTCCACGCTTCAGCATCTCCAATCTTTGACAAATCTACCAAACCCTTCAAAGCGTTAGGACCAAGAGGAACAAAGTGCACCCGATCAGCTGGATTAGTTGACAAAACACGATCCTCTGCCACAATTTTTCCTGAACCAATGCAATCATACAAAATACACTTCTGGTTGGCACCTTTGCTACTACTACCTGTGCTTTTACTTGTACTCTAACATTCAAAATTGTAAAACACATCAGATATAAGTAAAAGAAACATATAACTGAAAAGCAAAAACAGAAGGGACATTTAGCATTTACCAGAGGAGATGTTTTTGGTGACTCTATCGATCTGCTGATGAAAGTAATCTTATCTAGTGGCCATGCGATGTTCATATTTACAGCATCACCCATTACTGTCATTTCAGAACTTGGCCTCCACAAAAAAAATTCATGATCAATTACCTTCTCAACCTTCATAATTGCAGCATTAGGACCCAGAGGAACTTGGTTGACCTTTTCAGTTGTGTCAATTGAACAAATTATACCCTCAACAACAATTTCAGAACCATTCCATTCATAGATGTTGCATTTCATTTGTGAATCATAAGAGGCCTAAGGATTCATGCACATATATCAGTCATCTCAATATTGAGGTTTAAAGTACTACCAATCAAGAGTTATAAACAACTTAAACTTACAGTGGATCCAGCAGGTTTAACACCAGAGGAGCTGTAGTCAGTGGACACCAAAACCACCCTGTCAGCTGGCCAAGGAATTTTGATCCAATAACTTCACCAATTAAAGAAGCTGTTAATGTAGGCCTCCATAGATAAGCATCTGGAGTTGAAGCAGATTTCACAATAATAGCCGCCGCATTAGGACCGATTGGAATTTGACCAATCATATACATTGGTTCCTCCGAGCAAAATTCTCCTTCCGCAACAACATCATCGGTTTGAGAACACCAATTCAATATCTTACACTTAAGAGGTCCAGTGATTTTGTTCGAAACATTAGACTCAGCAACTATATCTGCACATGATGACTAACAAGAAATAATAGAATTGGTTAAAAGCTTATTTCATTGGCCATAATGGAAAACAAGATTGAAACTTACTTTCTTTCCAGCTAAATCACGAATTTGTTTATTCAATTCTTCAATCTTGGTCATCATGTCTGCTTGTGAAGCTTCAAGCTTTAGAACATGTGAGTCTCTAGCATTCAGATACTTTAACTTGGCCAGACTAATCCCCCTGCCCATACCTCTAACTCTTCCATATTTATATTTCCCTAAAACTTGACTGACTGCATCTTCTCTTATATTTTCGGTGGCTGTGGAGTCCATTTGACTATCGATTTATTGTATCTTCTCCTACGAAATATGTGTAAATATATAGTTGAATGAGATTACATAAGAGTCTAAATTAAAACCTCAAAACTAAAGTAATTGATATTATCTTACAATCGTATCTGCAAATTCTTTCTTGACAGGTCTCCCATGAGAGTGAGTGTGTCATGCCAACCAGACCTTGCTTCTTGCCACCTTCTGTGGATCAGAGCTCTTCTTTTTCTAGATAAACATAGTACTTAACTGTTATATGTTTCTAAACTGTAATACAAGCCATACATGAAAAATATACATACTATTTCTATAGCTAGACGAAACATTCCTTTCCTGCTTGTTGTGTGAGGAATTTGAGACTTCCTCAAATCCCTGTACTTATCACATTTAAGTTGCAATTAGGAAATTACTCATTTTCATAATCCAAAATAATCAAAAGGTAGATGAACTACAAAAGAAAACCGCATGAATTACATAACCTTAAAAGTTGGGGAAGTCCTACTCTTCACCCAATTGTTCCAAGATGCAAGCGAATGAATGTTGCTTGATTTTAACCTAAGCCTCTCATTGGGACCCTTAGTTTTCCGAATTTTAGAAACAAGTCTAGATGTAGAAGTCCTCCATATAACACCCATCTGTTTGAAAACAAATTCTCTCTGGGAACCTTCATCCAAATTAAACCTTGCCTACAAAAAATAACAGAGTTATATGGTTCAGAAAACTAGCTGAGTTACACAACTAACATACTAGTACCTTAATTAAATCCCACATTGTATCCTTACTTGCAGCGTCAAATGCCCTCCAATCTTCTACTAGTACTGGCACATGTTCCCTCACAAGAGGACCGAGAAAAGATGAAAGTGTAACTAAACCGGCCCTGAATGTTCTCCAATAACAGAAACACTTACCTTCTCCATAGCTTCTTTTTTCAGTTTATGCATCTTTTTCGGCCCTCAAACTCTCTTTACCTTTTGTACTTTCTGTTGGAGTTGTTCCTCTTCTCCACTGACTTTAGAAGTAACTCCTTTATTGGCATGCTCCTCAGTACCAGCTTCTTTCTCTTTCCCTTGTTCAACACCTACTTCTGGATCCATTTCTTCATTTTCTGAATCCACCTTTTCTTCAACTGGAGCATCTTGTTGTTTATTACCGTCGTCAACATCCTCTCGATGTTCCTCATTAACAGTCTCCGCATGCTCTTCATTTACAGTCTTATCAGTGACCATCTCACTTGGTTTCTTCTTGACATTTTTTCTCACCGGCAATTCGAGAGGGCTAGCATCCGCACCTAGGTGACGCCTGCTACGGCGGACACTAGTCTCCAATGCTCTCTTCTTATTCATGTTTGTTCCTAACACATCAACAATTTTATTGTAAAAGTTATTAGTAGCAGTTTAAAGAAAAAAAGAAGCACATCTAATATGCAATTTAGTTAGTGGTGGTTATTATTCTAGTAGAACCCCTTCACAGTCATCCCTAACACAAAAACTTTCATCATCAGACACTTGATCACTCATGTCTTCATTCTCCTATACTGATACTATTCCACTGACAAACTCTTCTTCTGTTTCCAATTCATGATAACCTCTCGGCGGTGCCCGCATAACTACATATCAAGAAGAAGAGTCGTCTTCTCTGAAGTAAAAAACCTCCTTTGCTTGCGATGGCATAATGTAAGGATCTTGTAGAAATGGTGATTGATTCATATGTTGGTTGACAAGAGTAAAGTCGTCTTCTTCCTTTACACCATGCCCTTTGTTTGCCCAAACGCATTTGAACAATGGACCCTGGAACTTGTGATAGTCAACCATAATGATCTCCTTAATCTGTCTGTAGTAGACAACAATGTCAGCCATTTGTCTGCTATCTCGAGCACTAGCTCTGCACATACTGAAAGCTTCATATGTCACTCCACTATTCTGAGTCTACCTCTTTACATCTTCTCTGTGAAATCGATGGCCATTAATGACGTACCCCTTATAGCTTTGAGCATCGTGTTTTGGCCCAAATGCTTACCATCTCAGCCTTTCTGAATGAGACTCTGAATTTGTTGTTATCTAATCAGAAAGTAACAATATTAGTCAGCGAATAAAGAATAAGATAAAATAGAAACTGAAATTAAAATATATTGTTCTAGCCTTTGCCTTTATCCACTCTGCAAACCTTTCAGTATGAAGTTTCCATAAAAGAGTCTCGTTTCTTGCATATCTATCATCAGAAGCTTGCAATTCCTCCAAATGCATACTATTACACAAAATTCAGTAGTTATAATTCACATAATTAATAAAGGTTAGTGACAGAATAACAAGACATAAGGGTCCAAAAGATTCAAACTTACTCGATATAAGGATCCATAACTGTTGTATTCATCAAGACATACCGATGAACTATGTCTCGTTCTTTATATGAAAGTGTAACTTCTTGAGGCTTCTGAAGTGGACGGCCTTCAAGGATGTGTTCATCACAGGCAACATCTTCATTACGGTTGAGGGGTTCTTCTATTGGTAGAATATTCTTGAGAAACTCTAAACAGAAGGCAAGGCACTCTTTAGCCAAGTATCCCTCTGCCATACAAGCTTCTGGTCGTGCAAATTTTTTTACATATGCCTTCAGTCTTTTCATATACCTACATCTCAATCCCATAACATAGTTGTCAATAATACAAACAAGTAAATAAAAGAGCAGTAGATAAAGAGATAAAAGTAAATAAAAGAGTACCTCTCAAATGGATACATCCAGCGGAAATGTACCGGTCCACCCAAGCGAGCCTCTCTTCCTAGATGTAGAGGAAGGTGGAACATAATATCAAAAAGTGAAGGTGGGAATAACCGCTCCATTTGGCACATTGTCTCAACAAACTCAGACTCAAGTGAAATCAGCTTCTCTGGATTTATCACACGCTGACATAATCTATCGAAGTAGTAGCATAATCGAGTGACAGCAACTCTTGGTCCTTTTGGCAACAATCCTCTCAAAGCACCTGAAAGTAGATTTTGCACCAGGACATGATGATCGTGCGACTTCATACCATTGATAACAGGAGGTTCAAGAGAAACACAATTAGAAATATTGCCACAATAACCATCAGGGCCTCTAAACTTAGATAACCTCTGGCAAAATCGCTTCTTTTCTTCCTTTGTAAACCAAAAAGTTGCTGATGGTAGGTAAGTTCTCTTTCCCCTTATCTGAATGTGCAAGTTTCTTCTAATTCCCATTTCCTCCATGTCTTTTCGTGCCTTGACTCCATCTTTTGATTTAGCACTATTCATCATAATAGACAGTATAGCGTCTGACAGATTTTTTTTCCACATGCATAACATCGATGTTATGACGAACCGAAAAATCCTAAGAAAATGAATCAAAAGGGTCTATAAACAAACAGTTATACATATTAAACTAATAGTATTGAAAACTGCTAACCTTCCAATATGGTAAGTCAAAAAATATTGATCTTTTCTTCCACCGCCACTGATCAGTGTCCTCTTCATATTCGTCCTCTGAACCCACATCAACTTCAGATAACTCATCTCATTTTGTTTTACCATCTCTACTTCATTGTTTTCCAAAGTCATTCTTGAACTCCTTAACAGCCTCAAATATTTCTGCTTCGGTTTGAATTCTGCTTGTAGTTCCACTCTCTATAGTGTTATCAAACCATCCTTTTCTGCGTCTATACGGATGTCCAGGTCTAAGTCTTTTCCTATTTCCTAAGTATACATACTTTATACTAAACTTTAGCCATTTATGTGGTGCGTCCTTCCCACATAAAATACAAGCTTGCTTTCCCTTCACTTTACATCCAAACAAAGTCCCTGAAGTTGGATAATCACTGATACTCCACAACAACAACGCTTTAAGTTTGAATTTCTCTTTCAGAAAAGAGTCATATACCTCTATACCTTCATACCACAAATCTTTCAAATCTTCCACCAATGGTTGTAAATAAACATCTATATTGTTGCTCGGTGCAGTTGGCCCAGGTATTAACATGGTCAACATTATATTTTCAGCCTTCATACAAAGCAGTGAAGACATATTATAATTCACTAATAACATATACCAAGTACTATATGTGGTATTATGAATCAAGAAAGGGTTCATACCGTCAGTCGAAATACCTAGCCGAAGGTTTCTAGGTTCCTCAGCAAACTCTGGCCACTTGTCATTCACCTAAGCCCAAGTTATGGAGTCCACCGGGTGTCGCATTGTACCATCTTCAGTTGCATTATTGAAATGCCAAAGCAACTCCTCAGCAATCCTTCTTGATCTAAACGATCTCTGGAACCTTTCCTTGATTGGAAAGTATATAAGGACCTTCACAGGAATCCCTTTCTTCACACTGCCACTGTGTTTATCGACTTCCCATCTTGAAGCACTACATCTTGGGCATGTTTCAAGCTTATCATACTACTTCCTATAGATAATGCAATCATTCTTGCATGCGTGAATGCTATCATATCCAAATCCAAAAACCTTCAAAAACCTCTTCACCTCATCTGTTGACTTTGGAAACACATTGTCAGCAGGTAGCATCTCATGGATCATTTTCAAAAGCTGATCAAAGTAGTTTTTGATATTCCACTCTTCACCTTTATCCGATAGAGACCAATGATTGCCGAGATTTTAGTGTAATTCAGACTAATCGAATACAGTGGTGTTTCAGCTTCACTCAACTTCTTACAAAACTCAGCCTCTTCTGTGTTATCACCATTTTCAAACTGAGATCCATTAGGCTTCGATGATTGTGGACTAGCTTCATCATCTTCGTAAACAATCCTAAACAGGTCATAAGCATCCAAACCAGAAATTTGACCATCATCCTTCTTAGTTTCCTTTGTGTCTCCATGCATATTCCACGATGTTCTCCTCTTGTATTTATGATCCATCCCTCTAATCACTAAATGATCTAAAACTATATCTGCAGGTTGATGACTAGCATTGCGACAATCAATGCATGGGCAGAGCATCTCAGTAGGATAACACAGAGACTTCACCGATGCATTCACAAAAGTTTTTGCGCCTTCAACATACTCAAGGCTATTCCTATACAGAAAACCATGAAGTCCAACTATCAATATAACCCAACAACACATTTGAAATATAAAGTATAAAAATATGGTAGAGAGTTTCATACCTAGGTAACCAAACCCATGACTTCTCCATATTACACCAAACACAACATAGCTCCACGACCAATTACATACAAACGTTACCATAAAAAAGTTGATCAAACACTCAAATAACTAACATTTGCAATTTCTTAAGAAACATGTCAAAACAACAATCAGAGAAAGGAATCACAATCTTACCAATAAGCTAGATTCTTCTGCAACAAAAGACTTGTAGAATTTGTAAAAAAAAGTTTACATAAAGAACATGACAATAAGAAAACCCTAATACTCATGAAACAAGAATAGTAAACTCACAAATTCACAAAAAGCTTATGTGATGAAGGCTCTCACGAATCTGCAAAGGATTTCACTCAAAAACAAAAAACAAAAATCTCGATTAATCATGGAAACCATTGTAAATCGTCAAATCGTAAAGACCAAATATAAACCAAAAAGACACTAAGCATTACCTTCGCTAACTGGAAAACCTAAATCCAGAAGAGGATTAGTAAGCTACCTGCAAAAATCAAAAAGAAATTAAAGGATCAGTAAGAGAGAAGGGTTAGAAATTTAAGAACCCTAAATCGATAAATACCCCTAAACCCAGAAACACGAAATCACCCTAAAATCTTTGATCTTACCAAAGAGTTTTCTCGAAGAACCTCAGAATCAAAGAGATTTGAGATTTGAGAGTGTTTGCGTTTTATTTAGGGGTTAAAGAACCAAAGCTTAAAGTTTTGTCGATATTTGGCTTTTATCTAAGTGTTTGGTGATGCAATATGGGCTGAGCATGGAGTTGAAGTTGAGCTAATTGGTA
>OVAN01011975.1:0-14161 GCA_900406275.1 Anastatica hierochuntica | reverse complement strand
ATCACGTTTCAGCCTTCAAATTCAGAGTATTGATTCTAGGATCATATCACCAATCCCCCCCTCCGCCCCTCCCGTGTGCCTTGGCATCCCTCTCCGGGTCCGTGGGCCCACCTTGTTTGACAGTCGAAAGCACTACTTCCAGAGGTTTTATTGTCCATGCAATCACAACACGATATTTTCCCATGTTTTGTCCTCACTCGCACGATTCCGAAAATCACTTCTCGGAATGTCACCCATCATAGTATTACTCTAGCATAAACACGCTTAACTGTAGAGTTCTTTGAAGACCAATGACCGAAAAGATAAGTACACTATGGTGACATAGGTACCCAAATCAATTCTCTTAAACTCTCCTCACACACCACTTTTTTCCATAAACCGAGGTTCACACTCATTCCTACTTATAGAGCGCAACGGCCTCGTTGCGTACTAGGATTGTCATCCATGAGAGTATGAGTCCTTAACTCCACACTCATCTACTCTAATACGAAATTGTAACAACATCGTCTGCCCTTCTCGTGTGCCCCAACGCCCTTCTCTGGGCATGCAGACCACTCTATCTGACTGTCGGAAGAGCTACCTCCAGAGGCTTTAAAGAGTTGATTTATTGTCCCTGCAATCACACATGATATTTTCCCTATTTTAGCCTCACTCGCACGATTCTAAATATCTCTTTCCGGATGGTCATTTATCCTAATATTACTCCAGCACAAGGACACTTAACTGTGAAGTTCTCGCAGAACTAATGAACGAAAAGATAAGTGCACTTTGGTGACATAGGCAGCCAAATAAATTCTCTTAAACTCTCCTCACACACCATTTTTTCTCCATAAATGAGAGTCTCACAAAATATTTAAAAAAGCAAATACCAATCAATATTAGCTATTAAAAATAGAAAACATAAAAGTGCTCTATTAAGTTGTATGGTTTTTTAGTATTCGTAGAATTTTATCAATTTTTCGGTACTTTTGGAAGTATATTTGTGTTGCGGTTACAATCAGATTATTAGCCTTTTGGATATGCATATAATAGTGTAACACCCGACCCCTCAAAGCTTCGAGGTTAGTAAAACCTGGTACAGTGCAAACCGTCTTTTGCAAAAATCGCCAGCTTTAACTCAAACGATTGCTTCAGAGTTGGAATCAGCTTGACAAAAACAAAGGGAAAGAGAAAAAGTAAGGAGGGGTGAGCGACTTTTCAAACAAGTCGGTTGGCGAAGACCAGACCAAAATCCCAACTTGACTGAATTCTAACCCAATCCCGAAAATTTAGAACTAGATCAATGACAGCTAATGCTCCCAAAGAAACAAGCAATGACCATATCCTTCGAATTTAGTGATCGCTCACACCTTCCATAACGGCTTCATCTTATGAGTCTAGTGACTATAAGCATCGCGAGTGGACGCTTTATCGATATGAGATGGCTACGGACAGCGATCGACTTACCGTCGTACTTTACGTGCAAACAAAATTTTGGGATACAGCCGCCCGACTCTATACCCCTGCCAAGCCTCGCCTCGCCTCATACACACCGGCTCGGTTGCGGCCAATCATATTAAAATGGAATTACCGCGATGCTCTTGCAACGTGCCGATCATCAAGAACAATCATCTATCTTAGAGTTTACTTATTCCTAATATGTGTTCAATATTTTTTTCAATTCTCAAACAATATCAGTTTAACCCCTAATCAATTCGGAACATGCAAGGAGTAGACCTAGTCTAATGCGTGCTAACCTAATAGACAATTTCATAGGAGGAAGCGTTGTGTGATCCTCATCTTGGTCTAGAATTCTAAAAAGAACCTGATACACTACGAATACCATGACGACTCTGAAACAGTAATCTTAGAATTCTCTGAAAGTAAGCGAACCAAACTGGTTAAAAATGTTTTTGGGGCAGAAAAGAACCCTTGAGAACACGTTTACATAACTTGACAACTTACCATTAACTTTTAAGAATCAGGTAATTACAAATACTTTTTAGGAAATTTGATTTATAAATTTCTAATTTAGTTTTCCATTTAAACATTAGAAATATGTCTTTTTTAAAAAAGTTCTAAATTTTCTGATACATTTTATTATAAAGCTAAATTTGGAACAAATCAAAATTACATAATAAGTTGGGATCAATTTGTAGGCTTGTAATAAATAAAAGCCTTCAAAAAAATTAGAATCATATTTGAAACTCAATTAGGGAATAATTATGTATGATTAACTCGTTTGAGAGGAGCAAGTGGGTCAGTGGTTGCACCACCTCTGCTGTCATCTCACAGAACCAGGATTAAAACTATGCACCTGTCTTTAGTGAGAGGAACTATTTGGTACTAGACTAAAGACGACAAAAAAACTAGTTTTGGCCGGCGCATAATAGTATATGTTTGAAGATCGTACTTGAAAACAAATATCGGTTTAGAAACATTGATTTGGAAGTGCATTGGAGAACAAGAGAAATAGAAACTCCCATATTTTAACGAAATAGTATTGGAAAAGTGATGCATAGTCCAGATATCCTAATTATTTATTTTATCAAATAGATAATATTTTTTTGTTGTTTTAGTGTTTATCTAAGATTTTAAGACTATCTTTAAGGTTTTTAATAGTTTTTAAAATTATTTTGTTTTCCTATAAATAAAGTTTATAATTCTATAATTGTATTAAGTTTTGACAATTTTAGTAAAAGAGAGTTTTCTCTGATGTTTTGTGTTGATTTGATTAAATTCATCAAACAAGAAGCATGTCTCAATCGAGGATTCATTCGAATCTCTTGGTAGAGTTGAAAGTTCCCAATTGATTTCTTAGAATCCGTTGTTGAAAAGTTTGTGAACGTATAGTTGATACTTGAAAACTTGAACGTATATAATATTGATTATAAAAGTGCAGTAGTTAATGATATATTTTTGTTAAAGTAACATTTAAAGACTGAAGAAAAATGAAAGACAAAAGAGATTTTTTCGGATATAAATAAAGATGAAAATAAAGGTCTAGGTGTGAATAATTAGTGTATAGTTGATCATTTCCTAAAGTCCTACTATTATATTTTTAGATAAATATAACATACTTTCTAATATACAGACAATTGTATCCAAAGCTACCGTTGTAGCATAATGAGAAACTGATTTCATGAAAGGTAAATTGTTGATAGAGAAAGAACTCGATTACTTAATCCAAGCTTGTGCTCTACGCAGTATAGACTTGAATGGTAACTTATATTTGAAGTGATTTACGTAGGATACTAAAGTCCCAAGCTACTTCTATATTAACACAAATTAATAAAATATAGAAAATAAGATTTCGTAGAAATAAAACATAAAATGTATTGTTTTTATCATTCGTTTATCAAAAAGGTCATCATCATATATTTGCATGAAAATTGCATAAGATACATATTTGATATGTCTAGACTAAAGTAAAATTTTTTTTGGATATGTGCCCATAGTTACAACATAACATATTTCTACGAGATGACGAAGAAAAATCGTAATATATATGTGGATCCTATCAACATCCAATTTTGTTAAAATGGGATCAAGTAAGACAAACATAAAATATTGATACAAAATGATTATAATAAAACAAATGCAAAAGTTTAAACAAAGTAAGAGGGGATTTCCTTCTCCCACACTTAAAAACAAAACACTCACAACAACCACCAAACGGCTACATCATTTTCGATGACCGCAAGATCTTGCACTTGAAGTAAAAGATATACTCAATTCCTCATCATTTTAACCACTAATTTAATTAAATTAAAAAAATCATTAATCAAACAAAAGCTAGCAAAAGTGTAGAATTTCAGTTTTTGGTTCGATACGGTTGAAAATCATACTAGCGATTTTGGTCTAAATTGGTTTAAAAAATGAGATCACATCTGAAAAGAAATGCAAAGAAGTCAATAAAATTATAATTTGGATATATTTTATTTTAGGAAAAATACATTTCACGTTTTTTTTTGTTTGGTTTATTTGATTTGAGAATATATATACATATTCATTCACTATAATTAGTTCGGTTCTTTGGTATGTGGTTTGCTTCAAATTTCCTCCCTTACCAATAAGCAAATGATACTAAACAATAATAGTCGTAATCAGAATCATCCCCTTCACCAATAAACAATTATAATCATCACAAAAAAAAGCTTCTTAAGAATCCTCCACCATGTCTACACTCTTCTAAACATAAAAGCCAAACACATACACAAAATTCACAACAAAAAAAAGTAATAAATCAAATTGAAGATATAAGCAAAGAAAGTATGAGCACTGCAAGATTTATCAAGTGTGTGACTGTCGGAGATGGAGCAGTGGGAAAGACTTGTATGCTCATATCATATACCAGCAACACCTTTCCTACGGTAATTAATTTATTCTTCTCATATTAAAGATTTGATTTTTAGCAAAAAGCTTTTACACGATCCAAAAAACAAAAAGGTAAAAAAAAAATTGTCAATGTTTTTATCATAAATTTTTTTCCGGAAATTATATAAAAACGCAAAAGTTTATATCTGAAGTCTATCACAAACTAGGGTGTGTTCTTTTTGTTAACCTAAAAATATTGTTTAATTTATATTTTTCGGATATGAATAATCAAATCTACAGGATTATGTTCCGACGGTTTTCGACAATTTCAGTGCAAATGTGGTGGTCGATGGGAGTACGGTGAACCTCGGCCTCTGGGATACCGCCGGTACGTACATTATTAGTAGTTTTCTATTGTATTAAAATAAGTAAATTGATGATGTATATAGCTTTGTTTGATTACTTTATATAATGTTGAAATCTCAGGGCAGGAAGATTATAACAGGCTTAGGCCTTTGAGTTACCGAGGAGCAGATGTGTTCTTACTAGCATTTTCCCTAGTTAGCAAGGCCAGTTACGAGAATATTTACAAAAAGGTAACTACTACTATAACCATTAGTATTTGTTTTTTTATAACCATTAGTAATTGTTTAAAAACAAGAAGTTGGAAATGGTTAAAACATTTCTATAAACATAATCGTCAACAAGAATATTTAATTAATTTGTTTGATGACAGTGGCTTCCGGAGTTGAAACATTTTGCGCCTAACATCCCTATTGTGCTCGTTGGAACAAAGTTAGGTAAATATATTTTTCTCCTCTTTTCTAACACAAACCTGTGCGTTTGTAATTTTTCAAAAGTTTTACAATTCCATGATTTTGTAAATTTTAAAATTTTTATAATCTCTGTAAACTATTGGGCGACTTCGCTATATAACCGTATAATGAGCTAAATACTTGACTAAAAGAGCAGTACATGAACTGTGTAAGTAAATGATATTTTGTCAGTACGATATATAACTAAAGTAATTTTGTGTATAATAGTGTGCTATCAGATGAATTAACATGATAACATGATAGGAACATTTGTTATTTCAGTGAAATTTATAAAATACACAATACGTTACTTAAATTATTTATACTTTTGTAATCTGACATTTTTACAAATAATTGACCAAAAAATGATTATTTATTTATATCTATCCAAGTCGAAAAAGGCTAAATGGCAAAAGATCATCTATGGGCTCACAACCAAAGACAAAGTTGGATTTTATTATTTATATATTTTCTTTGTTGGTTGAAAAACCTCTAAACAGATTTGAGGGATGACAAGCAATTCTTGAAGGATCATCCAGGAACATCTTCTATAACATCTGTTCAGGTACTCAAATAAATGTGACAGATATTTTTTTTTTTTTTGTCAACCATTCCGGACCACAACGATCCGACCCGGTGACCCTAACCAAATGTGACAGATATTGATTCATATGTATGTTACTAATCAAATATTGTAAAAATATGAATTAATTTGAGTAACAGGGAGAAGAATTAAGGAAGATGATTGGAGCCGTTAGGTACTTAGAGTGCAGCTCCAAAACTCAACAGGTTCTAATTTTAATGTTACTAATCAAACAGTTCTTTCTTTTGAAACAAAAACAAAAAAGTAAGCTTTGACAAATACTAAAAAATATATAAAATAAGCTGAAAACGCTCTTGTTTTTTTTTGTTTCTCATAGAATGTGAAGGCAGTGTTTGATACAGCAATAAGGGTAGCTTTAAGGCCACCAAAGGCAAAGAAGAAGATGAAGCCGTTGAAGACTAAGAAATCAAGATCATGCTTTTTCTTCTAATATTTCAGCATTTAAATAATGGAAAAACACACACACACATTTATATGTTTTTGTTATTTTGTATTTGAAAGAAAATTTATTTTTAAAATCATGAACAACTTTTCTACCATATATATAATCAGTAAATCCCACATATATAATTGATGAATGTCATTGGCAGTTAAACCAGCTCAATTCAATTCCACAACTTGGGAGTCTCTCCTCATGTGTAGTTTTAGCACAAAAGGATTAACCTATATGAAAGATTATTGGGAAAAAGATCATCTTATTGAATAGAATGACCAAGTATTTATACATGTAGAATAGATAGTAAACCGATTAGAAAAACTAGTAAATAGAACTTATCAAATAACACCAAATTCTCTTAGAAGTAGGAAGAATATATTATAGCATATTTATCTAATGTCTTTTCCTAATACTCCCCCTCAAGTTGAGGATGAAATGTCTTGAATCTCCAACTTGGACAGTAGATAAGTAAATGTAGAAACTGGTAGTGGCTAGGTAAAAAGGTATGTCGGTTGTTCGTTAGTAGAGATGTGTTCAGTGAAAATCAACTTTTCTTGGATAGCATCACAAACAAGATTACAATCTTTTTCGATATGCTTAGTCCGCTAATGAAAAACAGGATTCGCAATGATATGAAGAGTCGCTTTACTGTCACAGAAGAGGCGCATTGGTTGTAAGTGTTTGAATCCGAGAGTCTCCAGCAAATACTTCAACCAATTCATTTCTTTAAAAACAAAGACCATAGCACGATACTCAGCTTCAGCCGAAGAACAAAAAACAGTTTGTTGTTTCTTCGTTTTCCAGGACACGGGAGAAGAACCAAGTAAAATAACAAACGAGCTTAATGACCGTTTTGTTAGCGAGCATGGAGCCCAGTCCGAGTCGCAGTATGCAGTGAGTTGCATGTTGCACTCGGATTGCAGTAGAATGCCTTTGTCAGGTCAGCCCTTGAGGTAGCAAACGACACAAAGGGTGGCGTCCTAATGAGCAGAAAGAGGCTTTTGCATGAATCGTGTTAGAACATTGACCGTATATGTCAGGTCCGGTCTAGTAAATGTGAGATAGACAAGTCGGCCCACTAAGCGATGGTAGGGAAGAGGATCTGGCAATGGTTTTCCCTTAACTAGCGAAAGGCGATGATTGACCTCGATGGGAGTAGAACAAGGCTTAGCACCAAGTATACCTGTCTCAGAGATAATCTCCAAAGAATACTTTCGTTGTGTCATGAAAATACCTTCAAAACTTCGAGCAATCTCAATCCCAAGAAAGTATTTGAGTTTGCTAAGATCCTTCGTGTTGAAACAAGAATGGACATATGTCTTGAAATGTTGTAGAGTAGAATAATCATTGCCTGCAAGAATAAAACCATCAACGTACTCAAGAGTGTGGAGATTTATCCCTTCTTTGGCACATGAGAACAAGGAGTAATCTTCTTAGCTTTGAGTAAAACCGAAACTTAGAAGAGTTGTCCGGAGCTTAGAGAACCAGCAGCGCGGGGATTGCTTAAGTCCGTAAATCGACTTCTTTAATCGACAGACTTTTGAAAGATCAGAATGTTCAAATCCTGGTGGTAATTTCATGTATACCTCCTCGTCAAGATCTCCGTGTAGAAAAGCATTATGAACGTCCATTTGATGAACTTTCCAATTCTAAGATGAGACGATCTCAAGTAGAAAACGAAATGTGGACATCTTTGCAACAGGAGCAAATGTATCCGTGTAATAGACTTCTTCAATTTGGCGATTTCCAAGAGCAACGAGACGAGCTTTGTGCCGCTCAATCGTGCCATTCAATTGATATTTAATCTTGTAAACCCATTTACATCCGATCACTTTCTTTCCAGGTGGTAAATCGGTTTTTTCCCACATATGATTGTCTTCTAACGCCATCACTTCGAACTTCATCGCATCACGCCACACTTTCTCAGCTGAAGCATCTTTATAAGTGATAGGCTTGATTTTTGATATAACGGCTGCTAGAAAAGCCTTATGTCTTGCTGAAAAAATATAGTCAGAAATACAGTTAGCAATAGGATACGAGCATGTACCTAGAACTGTATTATGAGAAGCAGAAAGGAGACTTGGTTGAGAAGAAGAGAGGGTTTCACGAGTGACGACATGAATGACATAATCGCGAAGGAGCACAAATGGCTTCTTAGGCTGAAGTCCACATCCCAGAGCTTCTAAAGGTTTCTGAGATGGCGGTGTTAAGTCTTGATCCGGTGAATATTAATCGGCTCTGTAGAAGAAGGATTAGTGTTTATTGTTGGATTTGTCGTAGAAAGAGTAGTCTCCGGAGCAATGGCAGTCGTCGGAGGAGCAGGAAGAGGTTCATGTTGTGTCAGAGGTATAGGTTGCACCGGAGGTTCAGGTTGCGTCGGAGATGGACTTGCTGTCGTCGGTTGTGGCGGAGAAACCGAGTTACCATTGTCGTTCTCTGTTTCAGTTAGAGGCAAAGAAAGTGACGGGCTCCCCCTGGATTTGGTAGTTGGTAAAAGCTAGTCATCAATGGCTATATTCGGTTGATAGAGTGGTGGAGTGACGATCGGAGAAGACTCGAGACCCAAAAATGTATCCTAAAAACAACATCTCTGCTTGTGAAAAACTCATTCCAGTCAATGTCATAAAGTTTCCAAGCTTTTTTACTGAATGGGTATCCCACAAAAAGACACTTTCTGCTATGATCCCCGAACTTATCTTTATCACAAGCCCGACGATGGGCATAACATAAGCATCCTAACACACGTAGTATATCATAGGTTGGCTTGTGACCGTGAAGAATCTAGTATGGCGACTTTCAATCGAGCATGGGTGTAGGAGTATGGTTAATGATATGGGTTGCCGTTAAGATACTCTCGCCCCAAAAGGTTATAGGGAGACGAGCCTGAAATAAGCAAGCTCATGCCACTTTGAGAATATTGCGGTGTTTACGCTCGACCCGATCGTTTTGTTGCAGAGTATCAACGCAGGATGTTTGATGTAGAATACCATTTTGGTTAACATAAGTAGTGAGTGTAAGAAACTCGGTCCCATTGTTACTCCCCACAGTTTTGACTTGTTTCGCAAACTGGTGGTCACTCATGTCGATGAAGCTTTTGAGAAAACTAGAGACCTCATATTGTTTGAGCGTGAGGTATGTCCATACTACGCGGGAGAAGTCGTCAACAAAAATTGGAAAATAGACTGCTCCACATGAAGATGGAGTTCGATAAGGACCCTAGACATCACAGTGGATGAAAGCAAAAGGTGTTGAAGCTTTATTAAAACTATCCGTAAAAACCTTGCGCGTTTGTTTGGCACGAATACAAATATCACACTGACTAGAATTGCTAAAATCTACTTTAAGAGAATCAAACATCGGTAAAGAAGCTAGAACTTTGTAAGACGGATGTCCGAGACAATGGTGCCAAAGTACAGAAGGAGAAATCTTCTCATGTGATGCACGATTGACTCTTGCGATCGTAACACCCATGAAATAGTAAACCCCCTCTCTTTCTTCACCTGCTGCCATCATTGTCCTCATAAAACGGTCATGCAGAACACACAAATTATCTGTGAATATTGATATACAACTGGTATGTTTTAGCAGTTTAGAGACATATATTAAAGTGCAATTAAAATCAGGCACGAATAAAACAGAGTATAAGGCGTAGTGTGAAGTGAGTTGTAGTGTGCCCTCTTTCGTAGCATGTGAGCCATGACCATCAGGGAATTGAACTGATGTATCTGTGATCTCACGAACATCATGAAGCAATGTAATATCGCCTGTCATATGGTGCGATGCCCCTGTATCAATAATTATGTCAGTAATTTTTGCTTTACCCGATAATCGTTCAATAGAGAGATTGACTCGTTGGGTTTGTAGAAGAGAGATCAATGAAGCAATTTTTTCGGAAGTAACAGCTACATCAGGTTGACAATCCGAGTTAACAAGTCCTTTGTCTCGGTTTTCACGACCTCCTCTGCCACAGGTATTTGAACCAGAGGAGTTCTTGAGACATTGTTGTTCATTGTACTAGTCAGGATATCCGTGAACCAAGAAGCATTATATAGTTTCGTGTCCCTTACGACCACAATGAGTACATGATCGGGAAGGGTCACAATTTCTAGTAACAGCAGCGGAAATTGGCATAGTATCGCTGGTGACAGAGAAACCAACAGCATCGGACTTCGCTTCTTTAGAGTGTGTAGTAATGATGTTATGTTATTCACGTATGATAAGAGAATAAACAACATTGAAATCAGGTAAAGGATCTTCATATGCGATCTGAGAACGGATTGAGCTAAAACGTGAATCATCTAAACCAAATAAAAACTTAAGAACACGAGCATATTGTTTTTCTTTCTCAATATCAGGAGCCGCACCACAAGTGCAAGTTTTTGATGTTTCCAAGTTTTGTAGCTCTTCCCATAGTTTGGTCAAACGACCATAGTAATCCAACACAGATTTCTCGTCTTGTCGACAATTTGTGATTTCATCTTGGAGCTGAAGAATTCTAGCTGCATTTTTAGCAGAAAATCTGAATTTCATAGCTTCCCAAAGACGATAAGCTTCAGGAAGTAAAGTAATAGTAGATCCCAATTTCAGATCAGTAGAAGTACGAATCCATCCTACGGTCATTGAATTAGTAGAGATACAACGAGCTAGCTCAAGATCAGAATCCGGTTTAGTGATTGTCTCATCAATAAATCCGATCTTTTGTTTAGCTTGGAGGGAGTTCCAAAGCTCGATAAACCATTCAGAGTAGTTTTTTCCGGTAAGAAGTACATGGGTAATAAGAGCACCAGGGTTATCAGAAGGATGGAGCAAGTAATGAGGTGGGATGATAGATGTCGATTCACTGGTAACACTCGTAGGTGAACTTTCAAAGATTATTGGCCAAAGTGTTTAGGTAGAAGAGAAGAAAAAAAATCGAAAGTTTTAGGTTTGTTTTCTCTGCTCTGATACCAAAGATTATTGGGAAAAGATCATCTTATGAAACAGAATGACCAAGTATTTATACATGTAGAATAGATCCTAAACAGACTAGAAAAACTCGTAAGTAGAAGTTATCAGATAACATCAAATTCCCTTAGAAGTAGAAAGAATATATTATAGCATATTTATCTAATATCTTTTCCTAATACTACATTTCATCTCTTTTGCATTATTGTTTTTCCATTTTCTCCAAATTTTTCTTTGTCCAATTTTTTCCCTTTTCACTGTTAATAATTTGTTAAGTAACAAATTTACATTCAAATCGGAAAAAAAGAAAATAAACCCTATATTACGAAAAAATATTCAAGTTGATTTTTCCCATTATATATACCGTGCAAACTTTTACAACTCTGGATAATTATATGTTATTTTAAAATTTAAGCTTGTGAATGTAGTTCACACTATTTTCAACATATGATATAGTCTCGGCTAAACTAAAATAGAAAGACTCTGAATTTTTCAAATCTGGTAAAATACTAAAACAATGGAACGCCACCATCTTAACTTTGGTTCTGAGGAAGCAATTTGTGGAAAAAGTGACTGACTTTTGCTCGATTGTGTGTTGTAATTCACTCTATAAAGTCATACCGAAGCTTCTAACAACTCGGTTGAAGAAAATGTTATCAGAGTTCATTTCTAATTCTTAGTCAGTTTTCATTCCAGGCCAAGAACTCGTGTAGACGGTCCTCTTGTATCTCTCTCTCCATCTCAATTCTGATTGGACATGTACAACCCTTAGACTGTTTGAACTCGGCGAGAGAAGACCATAGTTGTATTAGATTTCCATAGTATTCCTCGAGCGAAAGCCCATTCTGTCTATAGTTTGCAATTTCCGATTTTAATCTTTGAACTCTCTGATCATTCTTAACCGAGAAATGCCTCTGAACATGCTTCCACAGATCATTAGCAGTATTAAAGCTAGGTTGATAGAGTTAATCTGATATTCTCCGTAATATTTAGCTTAATATATGATATTATCAAAGCGTTGTTTGTCCACCAATCTTCCAAGTCCGGAGAATCCTCATCAGGTTTTTGAATTGTCCCATCCACAAATCCAAACTTCTTCATTGCTCTTAATGTCAACCGCAAATTCCCTGCCCATTCATTATAATTCGAACATTTGAGAGGAGATTGAGAAATCACAGAACCATGATTATCACTTGATGATAAATCGTATTGAGATATCTTTCTTCTCTGAACCTCAATTTGTCCTCTTTGTCCATCATTCTTCTTCATTCCTGAACTCATTGAAGAATCCTCTGTTTTGCCATCATCACCACTCATCTTAAGAACCCGAAATAGAGAATATGTTTACAAGTTACAAGAAGATCAATCAAAGCCTTTACCAACTTGGATCAATCACAAGATCAAGTATATCTGCTCTGATACCATGTCACAAAGTTGATTTTAGAAAAGAAGTTTTCTCTCTGTCTTATTCATCTTACGGCAAAAGCCATATATACACAAGCTTAAACCTAAACTTAATACACAAGCTACTATAAAAGTCTAAAACACCCACGTACATTAATATGAATACTATTAACATATAATATATTCCTTAATATGGTTTGATTTCATCAGTGGTAAGCAAAGGCTTGCCATCTTCGTCCTTGATAGAGATGTAAGTGTTTAGAAAATCTTCAATCTGAGTTCTCTTGCCTTCTCTCCACATCTTAATCCTCTCATCAATAATAGGATTGTGATACTTGTCCATAATGGCACTAGCTTCTCTTATGATCTTCTCATGTCCGTTTAGATCCAGACCCGTAAGCATCGGTAGATAATCTGATACACAAAATGCAAACTTATACCCTAAGCCTTCGAACGCAGCATCCATATGCTCTATATCTTCCACGGTCAGTCCACCATCGTTTTGGTTTTCTCTGAGAACGTCCTAGTTCCAAACATAAGCCTCTTAATCATATTTCCACAATAATGCCTAGTAACAAACCGGAGATCCACAGGCTCGGAGTTTTTAACCATGTTGTAGAGCCAAGCGGTAAAATGATCAGTTTCCTCGGCTCTTTTGTCGTCTAGCCACCGGTGTCTCACGGGACAAACAATCTCCTTCAAGATCACTTTCTTCATCTTCTTGAATTGTTCACTAAAAGGTGTGATCACACAGGTTTTGTAGCCGTTCGAGAGGATCTTTTGAGCATAAGTGAGTGGTCTTGACGCGACGAGTGCGTCTTGATGTTTGAAAATCTCACATGCGATCTTAGGGCCAGAGATAAGGATCAGGTGAGTGTTTCCTAGACGCACACAAGATATCTCCGTGTTAATCTCTTTCATGAGGCTGTGAAGCCACTAGAAAACCGGTCGACGAGCTTTAATCATTGCCGGAATCATTCCGACGAACGGAAAACCGGTGGGACCCGGCGGGAGAGGATGCAACTTCTTGTTTTGTGAAGACTTCTTGAATATCATCAGGAGGGAACTAGCCACAAGGGCTGCAGGTGTTGTGAGCAGATATATGTTGCTAAACGACAACGTTCTGGTTCTTGAATTGATCGAGAGATCCGAAGACTTTGAAGTTAAAGTATCCATTGCAAGGATAGAAATGAAGAAGAGGAAACAATATGTGTGTGTGTTTATTTTTGTTCACCATGTGTGTTGGAATTATAATTTTGTAGGGCTACACACCCAAAAAAGTGTAACTAGGAGATAATCATCAATCTTATTTTATAATACTAAATTCATACCTTTTATCTTCCACAAAAAAATCATCATAAAAGATCAAATCTTTTATTATCATTTTTGTTGGTGACCTGCCAAAAAAATTAGACTTTGTGCGATCATGCCAATCTTGTTAGTATTACTCTAAGTTTTACTTTCTATATCAACTTATTATNTTACTTTCTATATCAACTTATTATTTTGTTGATGTAGTTTTTGAAAGAGATTAAGAACTCAACATGAGATGATTCACTTAGAGAGGTAGAGGTCTGAGTTAGTGTCTGCTACAGATAGAAGATACACCACAAATGTAGAGTTCTGTCATAGTGTCTGAGACAATTGATGATGATGCAGAGA
>OVAN01011974.1:0-14162 GCA_900406275.1 Anastatica hierochuntica | reverse complement strand
TCTGTTTCGTATTAATCTATTTTCATTGTTAACTTGTCTTGTTTCATAATTTGAATATCGTTAACCTGAATCTCGCATACTGCTCGCTCAGATGTTTTACTCACGCTGTTTTGTTTGATCTTATCTTGCAGATAAATTTTGTATTTCTTATTCACTAATTCGCTAACTTGCTATCTTGATCTGTTGATCTTTGGCTACAGAATCCGTGAACCACATATCATTGACATTGAGAATTTCAGTTCCCACACGGGCCTCATACAATTATCATGGAACTGAAGTAGCTCAAGTAGCGATATTCGTTACCTAATTCAGTGGTGTTGCACCTGCCAAATGAATACGAAAGGGTCCCGGATTCGAGACCTGATGAAATAGTTTTCTGCGAGGCTGACTTTGACCTGGACCTGAAGGGTAAGGTTTTGTCCCTCGTTGCGGAGATCATCAATTTCCTAGAGATTTTCTCAGGGAAGCTGAACCCTCCATCCTGGAGGACGTTAGTTTCCATTCAGGTCTTGGGAAATTTGAACGGGATGAAATATGGAGTAGATGAAGTTTTCTACTCGTATTACTTTGCTCTGTTGGCTCACCATGAGGCGGTGTTTTAAATCAATCAGCGCACTAGCTCTCCCTTGGTCAAGTTTATGGAGAGTAAGGAGAAAAAAGGGGTTTGCTTACGATGGCTCTTGATTTCATAAGTTCGTCTTCATGAAGGTTGGTGATTGACATGAGTTTCCTACCTCATGGCTCCCGATGGGTAGGTATTAGAAAAACTGCTTGTTCCTAGGTAACTCCAACATGATTCCTCACCTCCAATATTATTCGATTTCTTTTTACAGAGGTAACTCACTCTAGGTCGCAAGAAGGCAACCCAAAGGTTCTAGAGGCGGAGAACATCCCTTAGAAACGGTGGGAGATACCCTTTTTTGTCAGCAAAGAATCTTTGACTTGCAACAGTTTCTAGGGTGAGAATACCTTACCCCTATCACAGAATTTCGAGAACTCACTTTTCCTCGTTGTTTTTCTTTTTGCAGGGATCATGACCAAAAACGATGAAGTCAATAAAGAATTGCCTGGCTGCTAACAATTCATCCAAAGTATCCCAACGACCAAGTGCAAAGTTCCCAAGGGTTCTTCACCCACTCTCAAGAGACCCAAGACCAAAAGCGCTCCGTCTTTCCCTCTCCTTTTCATTGCGGCATCTTCCTTACTCCCACAAGCCGTGACCAGGTTTTGCTGAATTTGAAATCCAAGGTGTTTCCTCGTAACACCATGTCCATGGGTGACGATGATCTCCCGCATGCCTTAGGTCTTATGCAAGCCGACTTTTTGGAGGTAGTTGCTTTATGTCTTGCTTTCCGAGGCGAGGTTTCCCTTGTAGTTATACTCGTGTATCTTGATTTTGTCACAAACCATGTCTATTTGCCATCACGTTGAGGGAAAGCTCAATGGAGGTACCAAGGCTGGCAGGAAAAGGTAGAGGCATTGGAGAAGCTGTTTAAGAGCAAGAAGCAAGAGGTATCTAAGGTCAAGAAGCTGCTAAATTCCAAGGATGAGGAGATAGCTGAACTGAAGGAAAGCTTGAGACCCATGGAAATAATTCTCGGAGCTATGCACAGAGATGGATATTCTGGAAAGAGAGAGAGAAAGAAGAAAGAGAATACGGAGGAGATCACTGGGCTCAAGGGCGGAGCCGCAAAAGTTTTAGGTAAGATGGACGTGGATGTGTCTGTAGCCAAAGTGATCGCATGTTGGGAGCTGGTGTGAGAGTGGTTCAAGAAGGACACAAACCAGCGGAGGAGCATGGAGGACCTTCCATCGTTTGAAGATGATATTCCCTTAGTTGAATCTGAGATACTAGTGTCTCCAGAAACGTTGCCCCTGCACTAGAATAAAGAAGAAGAAGAGCAAGACGGGTCTTCTATTTTCGGGGCTATTTGATCACGTCTCTCCGGGTTGCTCACCATGTCGGGCTTTATACAACTTTAGGTGCTAGGTCCTTGTGGCCAAATAATGTTTAATCTAAGTTGCCTCCTTTATTATTTTTAAGTGTTATTGTATTGCTCTTTGTTTGGGCAGCATCTGGCTTGCGGGATCGTGACTAGAGTAGTAGATAACTTCTTTGGGTACCTAACTAGCATAGATATAATGGGTATTTCTAGCCCGTGCCCAGAGCATAGAGAAATATTTTCCTCGGTTCGTGGCCAGCGTAGATGGATACCTTTTGGCTCATGGTTGCAATAGAGATATACATTCTTCATTGGCTCATGACCATCGCAAAAGTAGTCGTCCTTTCATACACATTATCATATGTGAATTTTTTGAAGTTAAACTTTCTCCGGTTTTATCATCATGGGACTTTGTCGAATAATATATTGATGGCCTTGCATGGGTAGGATTTTGTTTTGTTTGTTTTTGTTCTTCCACATGGGTGGGCTTTATTTGTGTTGCCCTCTGCTTCCGCATGGGTAATTCACGTTCAACTTTTCTTGATGAGGCCCCCTTAGATAGTTTATGACTTGAAAGTAGTAGTTCCTACTGAAATCAGCGTGAAAACAACCATAACATAACACTTCTCAAATAAAGAGAATGACGAGCTGATGAACTTGTCGCTCGACTTTCTAAACAAGAAAAGAGAGGCAGCGAAAGTTAAAAGCTGGTGATATTAGCAAGAGGTAGCAAGAAACTACAACAGAAAAGTAAAGACAAGTATGTTTTAGCAATAGGAATGGGTCCTATGACGCGTCATCAAAAACACTAGAGAAAAAGCAGTAAGCAAGCTTATCCCTAGTTGAGAAGGACCTTACCAAGTGGTGGAAGTCAGATCAAGAGCACACAAGTTACATGATATGTACGAAAAAATCCAACCGAACAGTTGGAGTGCGTTACACCTAAAACCCTACTTCTTTTAAGGAAAGATCCTAGAGACTTCTTATCTCCATCAACAAGCACATCTTTAGGTATTTTGTTCTCTCTTATACTTCCCTTTCATTATTATTGTTATTCAATACTCTTGTTTCTGTGAACATACTTATTCAATAAAATTACTAATTTTTCAAAAAAAAGCCAATAAAAATAGCTAAAGCCAGGGGCACACAAGTTGATTCACGACCTCTCAATGAAAGTCGTAGAACGCAACGAACCAAAATCTTTGCAAACGAAATTCTAACGAAAAAGAAAAAAAGACAAGCTTCGCTCAAAGGGGAATACACATGTTAAAGTAAGCAAGAGCAAACTGCTTAATCTTGCTTAACAGACCAATAAGCAGCAAAAAATGGGTCCTGAGCAGGAAACATCACCCCCAACTGCTTATCTAGAAATGGGAAGCAATAAAACTGGCAATTAAATCTCCTTAATATGAAGATTCACACCTGTACCTACCGATAACATTGGTGTTTGACTCGCCCTGATGGGGGTAGGATCACACACGCACGAGATAAAAGATTGACAGTAGCTTTCCTGCAGGAAGCAGAGTTCATCAAATGAGATTTGGTAGTGGCTTCCCAAGGGGTGCATATTAAAATAGAACCCAAAGAGGTGCAACATTACATGTAGCAAAGAAAAGTGTATGAGAATCTAAAAAAGGGAGAATCATCTATTCAACTAGTGAGCTTCAAATCTTCATAGAATGCAGTAAGCTGCTTCATGAGGCTAAAGGGAAAGTAATAAAAAGAGGAAATAATCATACAATTTTTTAAAAAAGAGGGGCTACAAAAGATCCTTCAAAAATCTCTAAAGGCCCTAAGGGGCCAAAATTTAAAAACATCTCAAATGTGCCACAAGCTCTACTCCACGAAGAGACACCACAACAAAGATTTTAAAAACCCACAAAGGGACAGAAGTACAAGTCTTAAAACCCCACAAAGAGGTGATACCACAAAAGCAGAAAAATATTTTATCTTGAGCAGGAGAGAGCAGACTCATGTAGTAGGATCGTCGCTCTTGGCACTAGGCTCCTTGGATTTGGTCTCTTTCTTCGGGTCCTTGGAGTCCTCAAGGTTGTCAACAACAGGAATCTATGGCTTATCCACAAAAGAAGGAAGAGGAAAACCCTTAAGTTCAGCTTCTGCCTCCATAATCATGTAGGAATTTTTCAACTCCTCCTTCAGATTCAAGGGAGTTGTTTATCCATTCAACCAATCACGAGCCATCTCCAAGCACCCAACGATTTTGGCATCATTGACTGCCACAAACATCATCTCCTTTATAAAGGTGTAGGCCTCAACCTTCAACTTGGCAACCTCTTCCTCCAAAGCAGTCTTCTCTCTCCATCTTGGAGATGCGCCTTTCAGCTTTCTGCCCCATGATCTCTAGACCATGTGTCGCTCTTTTCATGTTTTCTATCTCCTTCTCCAGCTGAAGAGTCCGATTTTTGTCCTACTTCAGTTGACAGAGATAATCCTCTGACATCTTCTGCCATGCCTCCACACTCTCCGTTGCAATTTGGTATTCAATATGGTGGAGGAACGAGACCCTCTAGAACCAAGGGAAAAGGTTAGTCGTACAGTTACGGGTGATTTTGGTTGTTCTTTGTAGCACTAGGGAAGCTTTAGGTCAATGAATGTATGGCAAATATAGTTTTAAAATAACCTAAGCTCGAAGATCGATAATGGCGAGAAAAGGTGAGTTGTATTGATTTTTTAGCCTAGGGTTTCGTGTGTCCACGTTTTTCCCTTAAGCTTTATATTTATACATGGAGTTCATGATTATCCCTCCAAGAATTGAATATATCATGATTATCTATAAAATATATGCATCTTTATCTACAGAATACACATCATTATCTACTAATTTAAATGGTAAAAATAAGTAATAGTTGGTGGTTGGCTGGCTTCCGACTATGCAGAGTCGTCTGACTCCCGACTTCCAGTTATACAACGTCGTCTGGCTTCCTGCTTCTGGGTATTCCCCTACTTTGAGGTCTTACTGTTGTACTCACTACAAGAAACAACGTCAGTTGCGAGGGATAATTTCCTCGCAATTTCCTAGCTATTGGAGAATTGTGAGGAAAATGTGAGGAAATGGAGGCAATCGTTAATCGTTAATCGTTAGTCGCAATTTCCTTTTCCTCGAAATTTTCTCGCAAATTAGGGACAAAAATGTTTACCCGCATTCTGGTCGCAAAATTGCGAAGAAATTGCTACGAAAAATAATGTGAAAAATTTGCGAGAAAAACAGTGATCGCAATTACTTGCGAGGAAAATTTGAGTAACGAACGCATGTCCTCGCAATTTCATAGCAAAATATTGCGACGAAATTGCGAGGAAATGATATTTTCTCTCGCAATTTCGTAGCAAAATATTGCGAAGAAATTGCGAGAGAAAATCCCATTTGCTCGCAAATTCGTCCGAAATATATGCGACCGAAACGCGAGGAAATGCGTGTGTTCCTCGCAATTTCGTCGTAAAATATTGCGAAGAAATTGCGAGGAACTACTCATAATTTCGTCGCAAATGTATTTCAATTGTTTTAAAATTAATTGAAATTAATATAAATAAATTGAAATTAATTTAACAAAATGTATTAAAAAAACAAAATTAATTATAAAATGAGATTAAAATTAAAATGAAAAAGAAATACATTATAAATTTAAATTTGAAAATACAAATTAATGTTTCAAAAAATATTTTACAAAATAAAATAGATCCTAAAATCTACACGTCGTCTCTAGGCTGTTGCTGCTGCTGCTCCTGCTGAACGTCATTGGCGTACTGAGCAAACTCGGAGTTTGTCCGCGCTAGCCAACTGAAAAGACGAGAATGCTCGCTAACCTGCTACGCGTAGCTGACCATCTTCGACCTAACAACGCTGACCTCCTCGCGAGCCGCGTTAGCTTCTTTGTGAGCTGCGTTAGTAGCTGCACGAGCCGCCACAAGCTCCTCCTCGACCCTCTGCAGCTTCTCCTCAAGCGAATCTGAGTAGACGTCTACAGTCTCAATACCGGCTGCAGCTGAAGAGGTTTCAGATTGGAGAGACCCAACACCAAAAAACCGGCCTTTCGACCGGAGAACAAACTACATAAGAAAACAATAAACGTTAGTAATCATATTATAGAATTAAAAAAAATACGTATTAAAATTAATTACTACTAACCTCAGCGAAAATCTTGTTCTTCTCAAACTGGAAATACCCGTAGATTGGACAGAGCTATCCGTGCACTTCATCGAAAGAGCCATCTCCGTATCGTCGATCAGGCGGCGGACATTGGCAGCGAGCTTCTCGGACTTCGCATCTACGAAGGTGCCGTCCGACTTCTTCTTCGTCTCTTCTAGCAGGGCTAGAAGATCGAGAACGTCGACAGCTTCCTTAGCCTATTTTATTTATAAAATTATTTACATTATATAATAATTTTTTAAATATTTAAAACATTTAAATTTTTTCTAAAATATTTAAATCATTTACTTATTTATTTTTAAATTTAAAAAATTTAAATATTTTTGATTTTTCGGGCCTTGGCCCTAAATGAATCACGTCCGACTGTATGTGTCGGCCCCGCCCTTTGCGTCTCAGGGTTCTTCCAGGCCGCGGTTGCCTGCTGGCTCCTCAAAATGTGCTTCTCCCCCTTCCAATGGGCGGCTAGCTGGAGCAAGACGTCGTTGTCCATCTAGTCTGGCCTCCCGTTCTCGACCCCTTGACGCGCCCATTTCTTCTTCCATCGATGGGCTTGGTCCGCGAGGCGGTCTTTCACTTTGTTTTCGAACGCCTCCTTCACCCGTTCGTCATAAGCTCGGTCCCAGTTGTACGATTGCTGAAAAAACAAACGTTAAATATTTAATAATTCAAAATAAAATTTAATATTCAAAAATTAAATACTTACGATGAACGCGTTGAACCATGCGTCGATGATGGACTGAGGCACCTTGCTAATGCTCGTGTAAGGCCCCCTGAATTGGTGGTGGAAGATCTTCGTGACCTTCTGTGCGACATTCCCGTCGTCGTCGAACCTGAAATTAAAAAAAAAAGTCAAATTAGTAGATATATAACAAAAAAAATATGAATTTGTAAATAAAACTTTAGAAAAAATTACCAGAATGTCCCGGGAGGTCGTGCGGGTGAGGTCTGGGCAAATCAGCCCAAGCAGAACTCTGGAGAAGATCCTCACGTGAAATCCCGGGCGGGTGTGGTGTCGGAGTCTGATGTGTCGAAAAAGACGGAGACTTCTCTGGACCACGTGCTGAACTGGAAGCGCCCATACCAGACTTCTATCCCGGTCCAGGCCGACCTGACGTCTGCAGATAGGCATCGAACCCAAAAGGGTCGTCGACCTAATAATGATTATGTAAAATAATTTTTTTAAATATTTTTATAATTTAATGTTGATTAAAAAATTATTTAGAAATTTTTACATTTTTATAGATGAATATCGAATAATAAAATATTAATAAATTTTCTAAATATAAATACTAAGTATAATAGTTTATGTTCTATATTTTATTCCGGAAATATCTAAAAATTATTTATATAAACCACCTAAGTTTACTAATTATATCACCTAAGTTCTATCTAAACCACCTAAAACTTTTTATCTTTATAAATACTAACAAGTATCAAAGAATGAACTTTAAAACTTACATTAAAGTTCAGATCCATGGAAGAATGGTAGAGAGGTTTAGATAGTGTTTTTTTTAGAGAGATAAGTGATTTTTAAAGAGAGAGAGAGAGAGAGAGAGAGAGATTTGGGCAAGTGAGTTGGGGATTTGGTGGGTTGGGGTATATATATGTATATATATATATATATATATTTCCTCGCAAACACTCGGAAATTCCTCGCAATATTTGGGGATTTAGCCGCTTTATTTTTCGATTCGGCGCCAAAAATGACGAGAAAATTGCGAGGAATCATCGCAATTTCGTCGCAATTTGTTTAATTATATATATATATATATATTAATTACAAGATTTAGGGTATACAGTTTACGGTTTCTCGTATGTTTGAAAGTGCTGATAACTACTATGTAATCTTTCTTGACCCTGTATTAAGATAATCGATGATATCGTCAAAAATGTTAACAATTAATTACGAATGTTCATAAGAACTAGATCTTTCAAAAGTTATAACGTTACAAGGTAAAGTTGAGTTCTTGTATAACTTAGAAAACGCACATGTTATCATTTTATTCTGTTGTTGTTTTTATGTACTTCTAGAAGAATGATTTAGATAACTGGTTGTTTCGTGTTACTTTTCGTAGTTTAGGATTTACGGTGTAGGATTTAGAGTTTAAAGTTTAGATTTTACGGTTTACGGTTTAGTGTTTATGGTTTAATATTTAGGGTTTACTGTTTAGGGGTTAGGGTTTAATGCTTAGGGTTTAGGGTTTAGGGTTTAGGGTAATGATTTGTGAGGAATCTGCGAGATGTCTCACTATATTAATATTCACAATTACTTACATGGAACAACATGTCTTGTTCTCGTCTAAGAACGACAAAGTCACCAAGAAGCAGAACAGAGACATTAGTCTTACAACAAGTTCATAGAGATTGACAGAAAGAGTTTCCCGTGCTTCAATTTTCTCAGAGAGCATAATGTTATTAACACATTCAGCAACTTCAATTTCATCAATTTCCATAGTAACATTATGTATTTTGAATACAGTACTTTGAATACAGTAATTAATACACAACACATATCAATTATCATCAGAGGTATCATCAGATACATAAAATGAATTGTTTTCTTGGTCCTCGTTTGACTTTTCTTCCTCATCTTTGTCTTCCTCCTCCTCAGATTCAGCGATAATGTCGTCGTTGTCACTTGACGAAACATCTTCCGCTTCTCTACATGATGGGTCAACATGTGTGACATCTTTTGTTGATTCAATCGGATCAGCCGTCACTTGGCTTGCTATGTCTTCTTGGAAAACAACGTCCTCTTCTGTTCCGATAATACGACCCCTTGGACTAACATGGATCACAGAAAGTCATTTCTCCCGCCGTTCTCTTACACATGGATACGAGACGAATGTCACTTGCTCTGCTTGGGATGCGAGAACAAATGGTTCGAATTTTTTATACCGTCTGTTTGCATTTACGGATATAACCCCCAAATTGTCAACTTGAACTCCACGGCCAACAATTGGATCATACCAGTCGCACCTGAACAACATACAACGTAAACCCACTACTCTGGGATAACTGACTTGTAAAATCTGATTAATAACACCATAGAAGTCTGATTCGCCCCGTACACAAATGCCGTAATTTGTAGTTGAACTCCGAGAACCATGTTGATAGGTTTGAAATGTATACTCGTGGGCGAAGTACATCGGTGCAGTGACTATATGTGCAATAAGATATTGAACGAGTTCGTGGAACCAAAGGGGGAAAGGAACATCGCTATATCCATTGTTCACATGTAATGACTGACATATATGTATGTATGTTAGACTTGTTTACAAATTAAAGCATTCTGGGAAAAATTAAATTATAACGCTTGTAACACTTACATAGAATTGTAGCCACTTTTCGAATTCTCTTTCTTTGTACTTATCGTACTCCTCATCCGGAAAATTGGGATAAGACTCCCTAATTTGTGAATCAAATTAGCTGCAGNTATATATATATATATATATATATATATATTTTGAAGGAACGTACATTTGATTATTAAATTTAAATAATGACATGCATGTGCACCTCTCGATTGGTTGCACGAACTCATAGTTTCGTAGAATATAAGTATGTGCATTGTGAGTATATTTAAAGTCTTACCACCATACCTCATTCAATTTTTCCCGCTAGNAAGATATCAGGCACATCGGGGACATTGTACGTAGGCGCTACGCCGCCATCGTCGTATCGCCGAGGTCTGTTTTTCTTTGTTTGAACTGTTGGGCTGAAGTAATACTTAGTAAAGTGAGAGGTTTCCTCAGTTAAACTTCCAGCAACGATCGAGCCCTCGACTCTCGTTAGGTTTTTCACTTTTTTTTTCAAGAATCCCATATATCGCTCAAAGGGATACATCCATCTAAAATAAACCGGACCGTCTATAGACGCTTCATGCAAGAGGTGAATCGGGAGATGCTCCATAACATCGAAGAAGGAAGGGGGAAATATCTTTTCCAAGTTGTAAAGCAGAATCGAAATATTACTTTCCATCTTTGCAAGTCCATCCTCCGTTAATGTCTGCACATATAAATCGCGAAAAAAAAATCCAATGCATGTATATGAAACAAACGTTAGAGTAGTACTTATTTTATATATTGAGTCATAGACAGTAAATAAATACGTTAAACTAAGTTAGATTTTATTACCCGCTATTGCCTTGTGTACATGTTGCGGGAGTAACTCGCGTAAAGCAAAAGGTAGGAGTTGTTGCATAAATACATAGCAATCGTGGCTTTTCATGCCAGAAAATTTTTGTCCCTGCTCAACGCACCTTGAAAAATTTGAGACATAACCATCTGGAAATTTTACAGAAGATTTTGCCCAATCAAACAGTGCTCTCTTCTCTTCTTCTGTTAATCGGAAGGCAGACACATGTAATTTCTCATCTCTTGTAATATGCAAATTGCTACGAGCACAAATGTCAACTAAATCACGTCTAGACTTGACATTGTCTTTCGTCTTGTCCTGCATATAGAGAAGCGTGTGCATGATATTATCGGAAATTTTTTTCTCGATGTGCATCACGTCAAGATTGTGTCGAACCAATTGATCTTTCCAGTATGGGAGCTCCCAGAGTATGCTCTTTTTATGCCAATTGTGACTTTCCAAATATCNCCAACCCCCCCCCCCCCACTTTACTGTTTCTTGAGCACCGTAATAGTCAATCTGCTCCAACACATCGTCACCGCTCATATACAACTTTGTTCTTCCTGAACAATTTCCTGTTCCTCTTGTAAGGATGGGACATCGGCAGAAATTGACGATGACAATTAAACCAGTAAGGTTTACGTCCGTTCTTAAGTTGAATGCTTCAGATTGATGTGCACAGTAAGGACATGATAACCTTCCATGGGTTTTCCAACCAGATAGCATTCCGTATGTGGGAAAGTCGCTGATGGTCCACATAAGTGTCGCCCACATCTGAAAGTTCCTCTATTGTGATTGGTCGAACGTACGGACACCTGCATACCACAACTGTTACAGCTCTTAGATGAGAGGTTGAAGGAAAACGTCTAAAGATTTCTTTGGGTGCTTAGGTCCGGGTACTAAAATGCACAGAAATTTCCTCTGCATGCACATCTCAGGTGGGAGATTGTAAGGTGTCAAAATGACAGGCCACAAGGAGTAGTTTCTACCTGACATTCCAAACGGACTGAACCCATCTGTACACAAACCAAGATACACATTTCTACACTCGTTAGCAAAATCAGGGTATACCAACTGAAAGTGTTTCCATGCTTTCGCGTCAGACGGATGTGTAATCTCTCCATTCCCAGTTCAATGTTTTGCATGCCATCTCATCGCAGCTGCGGTCTTTTCTGAAAGATATAGTCGCTTCAGCTTGTCTATGATTGGCAAGTACCACATCCGCAAAAATTGTATGCGAGTTTGTCCACTTGTAGGTTGATATCTTGGTTTCCCACAAAAGCGACACTCCTGCAACTTTTCATCATCTTTCCAAATATCATGCAGTTGTCGATGCATACATCAATCATTTGGGATGGTAACCAAAGACTAGAAACCAATTTCTGAATTGCATAATAAGACTCAGCCGAATTATTATCCACAGGCAAATACTCTTTAAATAAATCTGCTCATGCATCCATGCAGTTCTCAGGTAAGTTGTAATCGATTTTAATTTTCATCATCCTAGATGCCAATGATAATTTAGACAGACCTTCTCTACATCCATCGTAGATAGGTTGATTAGCAGTATCTAACATATCATAAAAAAATTTTACATTTACGTTGGGTTTCTCATAATTTGGAACATCGACAAATGTTGCATTTTCTTGACATGCATATGATGAATTCTGAAATGCATCTGTAACCATATCATGAAACTTATTTTCTATTTCATGCTGCGTATGACCACTAGTTTTGCCTCTATTTAGGTTCCCACGACTAGAGCTACTACCTTCTTCAACATTACAACTTTCCCTATAAGAAACTCATATATAGTAATTTGGGATAAACCCTCTATTATATAAATGTTTCTTCACGTTGTCAATTGAGATATACTTTTCGTTCTGACATTTCACATAAGGACATAAGATTTTATCGTGCTCTTGCGCAAGGGAGTTGTTTGTCGCTTGATAGATGAATCCGCACAAACTGTCCCGGTACTCTTTTGTTACTTCACCGGTATCAAGATCTCTGTGCCTATACATCCATCCTCGAACGGTGAAAATGTCAGGCTCCCAACTCGACATTTTTTTTTGGATTTGTCTTTACTTTTTTTTGTTTTGAAGAAGTTGTGAATTAAATGGAAATTTGTGGAGTTGTATATATAAGAAAATTTTGCGAGTGATTTGCGACCAACAATACGCTAGCAAAAATTTTTCACTCCAGAAAATTTTTTCAACCGAATTTTTTGGTATCCTCGCTAATTCCTCGCAAAAATTGCTAGGAAATTGCGTGGAAATAACCATCTTTCGCTAAATGATAGCAATTTCATCGCAATTTTGCGACAGCAAACGGTTCCACGCAATTTTCTCACATATTTGCGAGGAAATTGCTAGGAATAGTTTGCAGTCGAAAAATTGCAATGGAATTGCGACCAATTAATTTTCTATAGCATATTGGTCGCAATTTCCTCGCAAATTTGCGAGGAAAATATTTCCTCGCAATTTCGCGTGTTTTCTTATAGTGACTCCATCTAAGCCTGGGGAATTCCAATGACCTAAATTATTCCCAACAGTTTGCCCCTTATTGCGCAGGTTCGGTCCGAAGCTATGGAATCACATGTCTTCCATGTGGCTTAGGCAGGAAGCCATTAGTTGCTCGGCCTTTTTAGCTATGATTTGCGCTGCCTATACTTTCTATAAGTGTCTGCTTGCTTTTAGTTTGAATTCCATCAGATAATGGGCGCCATTGCAGCAGGAGGTTGCGTTTGGCTATTGACGCCTGACCTCATAGCTTTGAACTTCGAATTTCATGAGCCGTTAGCACTTTTCAAGGATTGTTGGTTTCTTGAAAAATCCCAGCCATTAACTTCGTGAGGAGAGGGATTCACAGCCGTTGATGAAGATTTTGAAAAGATTTGAGAAGGAAAATATGGCTGTTACTGTTCCGAGACACACACTCATGATTAGCCGCATGCGGCTAGACTTAATCTTCAATCTATTTTCTTTTTGGCATTTAAACCTTTCTTTCCTTTCTCTCTTGCCTTTTATCTTCATCTTCTTTCTTCTCTTGCCAGATTTTTCACTTCCGGAATCATTGCCAAGCTTTTTCACCTGCGATTTAAGGTTATATCTTCTTCCTCCTTCCTTTTACCGTTTCTGTTAGGATAGATTCCAGAGGATTGCTTCTGTCATGGGTGATTTCGGTCGTTCTTTGTAGCACTACGGAAGCTGGAGGTCGATGAATGTTTAGCAGAGGTCTTGGGATGTTTATGCTAAGCTTGGACTGGCTTCTGGCTTCTGGCTATGCTTGGTCGTCTGACTTCCAGCTTCCGGCTTCCGGCTATGCTTAGTCGTCTGACTTCCGGCTTCCGGCTATAGGACGTCGTCTGGGTTCCTGCTTCTGGGCATTCCCCTGCTTTGAGGTCTTAGTGTTGTACTCCATCTAAGTCTAGGGAATTCCCATGACCTAAATTACTCCCAAGAGTTTGCCCCTTATTGCGCAGGTTCGATCTGAAGCTGTGGAATAATATGTCTTCCAGCTGGCTGTTGGTGCCAAAAACAGTCATCTCGAAATTTACGTCCAAGATCGCATCTTTAACCAAACTTACTCGAAAACACGACCAACGTTTGGACTCCTCGTCGTCTAGACTTAGCAATGACTAGACTTACCATTGTCTAGACTTACCGTTGTCCAGACTTAACGTCGTCTAACCTTATCGTCATCTAAACTCACCGTCGTCTAGAATTAACGTCGTCTAGACTTATCGTCATCTANACTTATCGTCATCTAGACTTACCGTCGTCTAGACGATCTTTCAAAGAAGTCTATCCATCCGCGAGAAACTAGAGCATCCGAGTGCTTGAGCTAGCATCAATGACTTTCGGATAACTCTCACAAGGCCACATGATACAAATTCCGGGGCGATACGAAACCAC
>OVAN01011973.1:0-14163 GCA_900406275.1 Anastatica hierochuntica | reverse complement strand
CCAAAGTTTCCTTGACCACCAATGTAATTCACATCTGCTTGTCCACCATTCCGCTCCTCAAACATGAATTCCTAGTACGTCTGTCCCATCTTCTACTCTTGAAGCATAGGTGCTTCATTCTGCTCACCAACAAAGTTCACTCCCTGTTGATCTCTCCTCATTAGCTCATCGAGCTTTGTCTCCAGATCATCAATTCTCTTCGCTTATGATGACACAACTCCTCTACCTCAATCATAATCTGATCTCCTAATGGCTTAACTATTCGCCATGTTATTCACCAATTGATAAGCTTCCTCCACAGTCTTGGTACTGAAATCACCATTGCTAGCGGTGTCCATAGCATTCTGATACTTCTCCTCAACCCCATTGTAGAAAATGTTGAGCATATTCTAATATGAGAACCCATGATGAGGACAATCACTGAGGTATTCTCTGAGTCTTTCCCAAGTTGCATGAAAACTTTCAACACCCAATAGGTGAAATCCTGAAATCTTTTTTCGCAGACTTTGGGAGTAATTTAGGTCATGGGAATTCCTCAGGCTTAGATGGAGTATAACAATAAGACTCAAAGCAGGGGAATTCCTAGAAACAGGAAGCCAGATGACGTCCCATAGCAGGAAGCCGAAAGTCAGACGACCAAGCATAGCCGGAAGCCGAAAGTCAGACGACCAAGCATAGCCGGAAGCCAGAAGCCAGCCGACCACCGCCTCTCTTCTATTTTCGCTATTTAAATTAGTAGATAATGACATGTATTCTAGATATAGATACATATATTATACAAATAATCATGATAAATCCAATTCTTGGAGGGATAATCATGAAACTCATGTAGAAATACAAAGCTTAAGGGCAAAACGTGGACATACGAAACCCTAAGCCAAAAATCAATACAACAACTAATTCTTTCGCCATCTTTGGTCTCACAGCTTAGAGAAACTTCCTTTTACCTTTGCTAAACATTCATCGACCTCCAGCTTCCGTAGTGCTACAAAGAATGACAAAAATCACCTATAACAGTTGGCGCTAGAAGGAGGGGAGCTTTCAAAAAAAAACTACGTGACGATGGTTGGAAATAACCATGAATAAGCAAACATAACACAAGCAAGAGCAGAGCTCACCTACGAGGTGATGTCATCTTAGCTAGAGACTTTGCAAAAGACACTAGGAGAGATGGAGCAGCTACGAAGGGATCAGACTCCAACTGGAGCTGATGTCGTGGCTGCAGAGCTTCAGACCTTGACGCAGCAGATGAAGGCTCATGCCAAAACACTCCAAGAGAATGCACAGCGCCTGCTGCAACTGGAGCTGGAAAATGTTGAGGAGATTCCAATATTTGAACCCATGATGAGGACAATCATTGAGGTATTCTCTGAATCTTTCCCAAGTTGCATGAAAACATTCAGCACCCAATTGGTGAAATCCTGCAATCTTGTTTCGCAGATGTTGGGAGTAATTTAGGTCATGGGAATTCCCCAGGCGTAGATGGAGTACAACAGTAAGACCTCAAAGCAGGGGAATGCCCAGAAGCATGAAGCCAGACGACGTCCCATAGCCGGAAGCAGGAAGCCAGCCGACCACCGCCTCTCCTCTATTTTTGCTATTTAAATTAGTAGATAATGACATGTCCGGTACATACTTGGCCAGATGTATCCAACTTGTCAATATCAAGCGCGGAGCTGGTAGGAGTCCTGAAAGAGATGGGAGGCCAAGTCAAATAACCCCAAAAGATTAGGTCACCCGACCATCGTTGGAATCCAAACAAATAGTGCGACTTCCACAATGACCACGATCACAGAACAGAGGATTGCATATCCTTAAGAATAGAAGTCAACGAGCTGCTCAAGAAGGGACACCTACGAGAATTCCTTTCCAACAAAGCTAAAGAGATGTTGGAGAACAAGGAAGAAGGAGTCCCAGCCGGCCGTCAAGCACCTGATTCTCCAAGGCACGATAGGGTGATCAATGTCATATCGGGAGGTTCGGAGATAAGTGACATCACACACGCTGCTGGCAAGAAAAGCATAAGGTCGCTAAAAACAATCGTAGCACCCCAGAAGTGAAGCGCCAAAATCTCAGCCAGGAAGCCATAAGTTTCACGGCTGGAGGACAAGATGGGATCCTGACACCACATCATGAAGCGTTGGTTGTCTCACTGTCGATTGTGAATTGTTTGGTGAAGAGAGTACTTATTGACAATGGGAGCTCTACGAACATACTTTTCCTGGGAGCATACATGGACCTGGGTCTAACCCAGGAAGCCTTGATCAAGAAGACCACACCGCTGGTGAGCTTCAGTGGGGAAGTCAAGCAGACCATCAGAGAGATAACACTTCTAGTGTGCGCCGGAGGAATCAACTTGTCCACTAAGTTTTCTGTCATAGAATGTCCCTCTGCCTATAACATGATCATGGGCAGGACCTGGATACACGAAATGAGAGCCGTGTCGTCAACCCTGCACCAAGTACTCAAGTTTCCAACCCCATGGGGAATCAAAGAGATCAAGGGTGATCAAGAAAACACTCGGTCGTGCTACCAAACCACTTTGAAGGGAAAGACGGCTCCGTTATAGCAATTACAGTGACCACTTCTGCATTGCACACTAAAGAGCCGAAAGTGGAACAGCTGGATGATGTTCCTCTGGTACCCGGAGAGCAAGGCAGAAACCTCAGAATTGGGGCAAGATTGCAAGAAGGCATACGCCAAAGGCTGATAGACTTTCTCAGATTTAACGCGAATTGCTTCGACTGGTCCCACGTCGATATGCCAGGAATAAATCCAAAAGTCATAGTCATAAGATGCAAGTGGACCCCAAATACCCGGCAGTCAAGTAAAAAAGGAGGAAGTTCGCACCTGAACTAGACAAAATCAACAATGATGAAGTCAAAAACCTCATAGCGGCTAGGTTCATAAGAGAGGTTCACTTTCCGGATTGGTTGCACAGGTTTCATGGATCTAATCAAATCTTGCCGTAAGGATCCTTTCCCACTGCCCCATATAGACAAGCTGGTGGATGCCACAGCTGGACACTAGCTAATGAGCTTCATGAATGCCTCTTTCGGGTACAATCAAATACTCATGCATCCAGATGACCAGGAAAAGATGTCCTTCATGACTTCTCGTAGAATCTACTACTAAAAGGTGATGCCTTTTGGATTGAAGAATGCGGCATACACTTATCAGAGGCTACAAGGTGATGCCTTCATGACTTCTCTACCTTGAGGAAGTACAACATGAAGCTCAACCCGTCTAAGTGCTCATTCGGAGTAAGCTCCGGGAAATGTTTGGGGTACATAGTCACATACAGGGGCATTGAAGCGAACCCGGTGCAAATCAGGGCGATCTAGGCGATCCCTTCACCCAAAACTCCACGAGACGTCCAGAAGCTCACCGGAAGAATGACGGCCTTGAGTAGATTCATATATAGGCTGTCCGACAAGTCACATGCATTCTTTGAAGCCCTTAAGTTCACAGGGAAATTTGAATGAAGCAAGGAGGCCGAAAATGCCCTAGTCAAACTCAAGGAATATCTATCAATGCCACCTCTTCTCCTGACAAGAGCCTCTCCTCCTGTACCTGGCCATCTCAGAGCATGCCGTAAGTGCCGTCTCGATCAGAGAACAAGAAAGCAAGCAGCATTCGGTGTACTACGTAAGTAAATCCCTTCTGGACACCGAGACTCGCTATAGCCACCTAGAGAAACAGGCTCTCGCCTTGGTTGTCTCGGCTATGAAGCTGCGTCCCTACTTCTAGACTCACCCGGTGATAGTCATCACATCTTTCCCTATCAAGTCTATACTCCACAAGCTAGAAGTATCCTGAAGACTTGCTAAATGCGCAGTGGAACTAGGCGAGTACAATGTGATCTTCCGCCCTGCCACGGGGATCAAATCACAGGTCCCGTCAGACTTCGTAGCAGAATTCCCTCCGTCGATGGTACCAGGGGCAGAAGAAGAGGTCAGGATCCAACAAGAAAATAAAAGTGAAAATGAATGGGAACTTTATGTGGATGGATCCAGCAATATACGAGGGGCAGGTGTAGGCCTCGTGCTCATCTCGCCAAGAGGAGAAGTGGTATCAAGAGCAGTAAGATGCAACTTTAGAGCCACCAACAATGAAAGTGAGTATGAAGCCTTAATTGCGGGACTCAGCCTGGCAAAAGACTTGGGAATAGAAAACCAACAAGTTTACAGTGATTCCCAATTGATCGTAAGCCAGACGCAAGGCGACTACCATGCAAAAGACGCTAGCATGATCAAGCACCTGGCCATAGCCAAGAGGCTTGTTGATTCGTTCAAAAGCATGCAAACTCACACTGATCCCAAGAGAACAAAACTCGCATGCGGACGCCTTGGCCAACCTGGCCTCGGCCCTAAAAACTGCGGAGCCAACTAGCAAACCTTTGATGGTTCTCCAATGGCCGACTACTGACGAGGATGCCGAAGGGCCTCAGGTTTCCAAAATAGAAGAAGAAGAAACCTGGATGACGCCCATTACTTCCTACCTGAAGGATGACGTCCTGCCCAACCTGAGGAGTGAATGTCGTAAGATCAAAAGGCAAGCATCCCGCTACTGCCTGATTCACAGAAAACTCTATAGAAGATCCTTCTAGGGCCCATACCTCAAATGCGTAAAGCCGAAAGACGCAAATCTAGTACTCAAGGAGCTGCTTGAGGGCGAATGCGGATCCCATTCCAGTGGAAGAAGCTTGGTACTAAGAGCCAAGAGGGTAGGCTACAATGGCCCATGACGCATTGAGGTATGGCCAAGTATTGTGATAAATGCCAGAGGCACGCCCAAGTGTCCAAGCTACCCGCGAAAATTCTCAAATCCGTGAGCTCTCCATGGCCATTCATGAAGTGGGGGAATGGACATCCTGGGAAAATTCCCGACAGCTCCCGGGCAGCTGGAGTACCTCTTGGTAGTCACATACTACTTCTCCAAGTTGGTGGAGGCAGAAGCGTTAAGCAAGATTACGGATGTCCAAATCAAGAGGTTCCGCTGGAAGAATGTGGTAACACGATTCAGAACGCCTCAAGTGATAGTTACAGACAATGGTCCGCAATTCACAAGCAAAAACTTCAAAAAGTTTTGCGAAGGTTGGAGCATAAAACTAAGTTTTGCAACTCCAAGACATCCACAATCCAATGGGCAAGCCGAATCCACCAACAAGACGGTAGTCAACCTTCTGAAAAAGAGGCTGGACAACGTCAAAGGCAACTGGGTCAAAGAACTTCTAGCTACCCTATGGGCATGCCGAACCAGAATTAAGACTTCAACAGGGGGAAACACCTTTTTCCCTGGTTTACGAAACAGAGGCAGTGTCCCCCGCCGAAGTCAGTGTCCCGACGGTCAGGTCAAAACTTCTAACCAGAAGAGAAAATGTAGAGCTAATGGCTTTGTCCCTGGATCTCCTTGACAAAAAAAGGGAAGCCGCAAGAATTCGAAACTGGAAGTACCAACAAGAAGTAGCTCGCAGCTACAACAAGAAGGTATGAACCTGAATGTTCCAACAAGGAGAATTGGTGCTGCGTCGAGTCTTTGAGAATACCAGGGACAAGGCAGCGGGAAAGTTGGCGCCTGGCTGGGAAGGACCATACCAAATCGTGGTAGTCAAAGGAACAGGGGCATACAAGTTACAAGACAGGTACGAAAAAGTACACCCAAATAGTTGGAATGCGTTACACCTAAAGTCTTACTTCTTCTAAAAGAATGCCCCTGAACGAACGACCATACCCTATATACGTTTTTTGCTTTGGATTTTCAATTTCTTTTACATCTTTTAATGTAATCACGATACGTCTAAGGACGGATACCAATCAATAAAACAACTGTTTTCTCACGAGAAAATTCAGTTAAAAAGCAAGGGGCAAATAAGTTGAATGACTACTCTTCAATAAAGGAGTAACATAAGCAATGTACTCTTCCAAAACAAAAGCAAAAAGCTCAAAAAAGAGAAAGAAACTCTTCTTGAACAAGGGAAAACACCCGAAAGAAAGAAGGAGACAAAAGTTGCTTATTTTGCTTAACAGAGAGTGGCTAACCGGAAAGCAGAGTGCTGAGCAGAAAGCAAAAACAAGCTTAACCTTGCTTACCAGGTCGCAGTAAAGGTAAAAGCTATGTGGCCTGAGCACAGGAGCATCACCTATACCTACTTACCCGGGCGTGGGAAGTAGAAGAAAAGTCTGACACTTGGACCCCTTTGCGAGGGAGGTTCATACCTGCAAAACCAATAAGACTGAGAGTGGCTTCACTAAAGGAAGCAGAGTGCAGCAAAGCAAAATCAACTATTTCCGGATAGCTGAATGCCAAAAAGCCAGGAGATACCTCCGGGTATCAAAAGGCCAAAAACGCAAGCTAATGGTTACCTCCGGGTAACAGAATGCCAAAAAGCGAGAAGATACCTCCGGGTATCAAGAGGCTAAAACCGCATCTGGGGAACCTTAACATTGTCTAAGGACAAGAAGCAGAACTCCCTAAAAAAAGAGTGATAATGAGATTATCCCAACTTGGAACTCAAGAACTCTCGCAAGACATGGCAAAGACTAGAGGCCAATACGCCAGAAGTCAAATAGCCGGAATATCGGTAAAAGACTAGAGGCCAATATGCCAGAAATCGAACAGCTGGAATATCGACAAGAAGCTCGAGGCTCAAAGCTAGAAGGTAGCCGATCAAGGCGCGAAGGCTAGAGGCTCAAAGCTAGAAGCCAGCCGATCAAGGCGCAAAGGCTAAAGGCTCAAACCTAGAAGCCAACCGCCAAGAGGCAAAAAGGCCAAAGGCTCATAGCCAGAAGTCAGCCGATCGAGGCGCAAAGGTTAGAGGCTACTAGCTAGAAGCCAGCTGGTCAGGGTGCTAATGATAAAAAGCTTGCAAAAGAATCATCTCTAAATCTAAATAAAGAGCCTGATATAGTGAGAAGACAAGATAGAAGTTGGAAAAAAAATATTCATAGAAGGCCACTAAGGGCCAGAAGATGAGTTTTAAGCCCCGAAGGGCAAACAGAAATAAGGCTAAGATGGCCAACGAAGAGTCAAGGCCACTAAGGCCATAAAAGTCATTACAAAGCCCACAAGGGGCAAGAGTAACCCCACGCAGGGGAACACCGTTAACAAAAAAGAAAATAAAATCCCACAAGGAGAGAGTAACCTGTTTCTTGATTCTGGGTCTGGAGGCTAGGCAGCTGGAGGATCAGGAGAGGCAGACTTCTCGATATTTAGCTCAGAGGCCGGTGGAGGAGTAGAAGCCACGGCAGGAGGAATCTCTGGTTCATCTTCAAAAGTAGGAGCTTCGAAGCCATTTTATTTTGCCTCCGCGATCACCACCATCTTGTATTTCTCAAACTCCTCCTACAAGTTCCAAGACTTGGCCTCACCCTTGAGGTAATCCTGAACCATTTCCAAGCGCCCCGTGATCCTAGCACCGTTGACGACGATGGACATCTCATCCGTAAAGGTGGCCACCCGGTTGTCCAGGTTGCCAAGTTCCTCTTCTAGCTTTGCCTTCTCTTTAGTCAAGCTATGGACCTTCTCTGCCGCCTTGTCCTTCTCCGACTCCAGCCCTCGGAGCAGTTCCTTCATCTCCCTCAGCTCTTTCTCCAAGCCAGCAGACATGTCCTTCTCTGCCCTCAGCTTGGCAAGGCAATCCTCCACCTGAACCTTCCCTGCAGCGGTCACCTCAGTGGCGACCTAATCTTTGGCATGGAAGAGAGAAGCAACTAGCTGAACAACAAAGAGGAGGAAGGTTAGCCAAAATAATAGGAGACTGCCAAATAGCAGCCAGAAGATGCCCAAATTATCAAAACTAGGAGGATCAGAGGGAAGCGCAGGGAAGACGGAACTCTGCAAGTGCTCTAGGGCACCATCAAGATCACAGATAGGGGAGGAGGACTGATTCGCGGGAGGACCCTTCTGCTTCTTGCTAGAGGCAGTGGCCTTCTAGGTCCCTTTCCTCTTGGACCCAACAGAGGGAGATTCAGAGATCTCCACCACTTCCGGAGCTTTGCTCCCAAATGCCAACTTTGCCTTTCTTGCCGCCTGAGCCCTTTTGAAGTCCTCCAGCGCCTTGGACCCGAATCCCGTAATATCTCCAACAAAACGACAAAAGATCAATCATGAAGCTAGCCTAGAAGCAGATATAGAAAAAAAGCAAGAAACAAGGAGCGAACCTCTTATGCTCTGGTTCAACGCTTCTTTACTCAAAAGGAACGAGATTCTCCTTTCCTCAGCAGGGATCTCCAATGCTTCTTCCGCCTTCTCCTTGCCCTCCTATGACTTCTCTGTAGACGCTTCTGAAAAAACAAAGGATCAAAAGGGTTAGTGACCAAATTGGAAGGAACAAAAGCAAAAGCATCCTAAGCCTACCAGTGAATCTCCAAAGAGTAGAGAACCCAGGAGAAGTCCCGACTCTCATGAAGATAAACTTATGGGCCCAATGCTTCGTGAAGGCTGCCCCTTTCCTTTCCTCATTCTCCAGCTCCAACACTAAAGGAGCACCGACACGAGGGCGGAAGTAGTATCTACCTTAACCCGGAAGAACGTGGGTGAAATAGTAGGAGTACAAATGTTCATTAATGCCGAGATCAAGTCCGTGGAACTCATTAAGAACTTGAATGGCAGTGAAAATCCTCCAAGACGGCGGGTTCAGCTGAGAAGGGCAGATGTTGGAGCGTTCTGAAACCTTCCTCACCAGGGCAGGTATTGTACCCTTACTCCAGCCTCGAAATAGCCTTCATAAACGGCTATTTCGTGTCTGGAGCATTCAGAAGCCCTTTCATCCTTCCCACGCAACCTCAATTGAACGCCTTCCCCAATGGAGTACTACTGCCTCAACTCCTCCAAGATCTTAGAGTTTACTTTGGAGAAGGGCCCGACCTTCAGAAGCTCCGGACCCACGGCGGAGCGCAAGGGCACTAGGTTAGCTTCAGGGATCTCCGTGTCCTCAGAAGACCCCTCATCCTCAATAAATGGACTAGTCCTAATCAAGCGTCTCCTCCGGACGCGGGCCCCGACAGAGGTTGAGGCCACCAGAGAAAACTCATCGCCGAAACTAGTCATATCTGGGTTCAAAAAGGTTTCGATCTTGGATCTAAAGACTGGTTGGGGCAAGAAAGACTTAAAGACTAAGGTTGATCTGAAATCCTAAGGACCGACCCCTCGAATCTATTCCAAAAGAAGCGAAAAGAGGAAGGAGGAAGAGGATCTAACCTTAAAATTGCGGATCGAAAACTTGATAAGGATTCTGGGAGCAAGAATTTTAGCAAAGAAAGGAAGAAGATGAAGCCAAAGAAGAAGAAAGAAAAGGTTTAAAAGGAAAGAGAAGAAATTGAAATTGGCCACACGCGTCCGATCATTGGCGTGAATCTCGCGAAGAGTAACATCTATTTTCTTTCTCTTCAAATCTATGTAAATCTTCTCTAACGGCTACAAATCCTTCTCTTAACAAAGTCAAACAGTTGGGATTTTTCAACAAATCAATCCTCCTTGAAAACTGCTAACGGCTCATGAAGTTCAAAATTTGAAGCCCTGAGGCCAGACGTCAAAGAGCAAGACGCAACCTCCTGATGCAGCGATGCTCATTATCTGATCAAACTTAAACCAAAAGCCAGCAAACACATATGGAAAGTAGAGGTAGTGCAAGCCACAACGAAAAAAGGACAAGCGGATACTGCCTAAGCCACCTGGAATACATTTTATTCCACAACTTAACATCGAACCTACGCAATAAGGGGAAAACTGTTGGGAGTAATTTAGGTCATGGGAATTCTTCAGGCTTAGATGGAGTACAGCAGTAAGACCTCAAAGCAGGGGAATGCCCAGAAGCAAGAAGCTAGACGATGTCCCATAGCCGGATGCCGGAAGTCAGACAACTAAGCATAGCCGGAAGCTAAAAGCCTGCCGACCACCGCCTCTCCTCTATTTTCGCTATTTAAATTAGTAGATAAAGACATGTATTCTAGATATAGATGCATATATTCTACAGATAATCATGATATATCCAATTCTTGGAGGGATAATCATGAAAATCATGTATAAATACAAAGCTTAAGGACAAAACTTGGACACACGAAACCCTGAGACAAAAATCAATACAACAAATGATTCTTTCGCCATCTTTGATCTCACAACTTAGAAAAACTTCCTTTTACCTTTGCTAAACATTCATCGACCTCTAGCTTCCGTAGTGCTACAAAGAACGACCAAAATCACCCATAACAGCAGAGACATAGACCTTGATTTTGTGAATAAATGACCTAGAAATGCAGCCTTGATCTCGTCCCATGTCTTCATAGAGTCAGGCTCTAGGCTATTGTACCATCTTATAGCTTTTTCATTCAGAGAGAAAGTGAACAACCTACATTTCAGAGCTTCAGTAGGTACTCTGTTGTGCTGGATAGTATTGGAGATGGCTTCAAACCTATCCAAATGGTGCATTGGGTTCTTTGATGGAAACCCATGATATTGATTCTGCTGCACCAAGTTAATGAGACCAGTCTTGATCTAAAAGTCTCTTCTCTCAATGGGAGGCGGACGAATACCAGCACGATTCGTATAGAAAGCCTCCGGAGTGTCATATTGTGCTAGAGTCATCCTCTGTCGAGGTTGATTTGCGCCTTGTTGCCCCTCAGCTGCAATATTCTGCTAGCTAGCTTGTTGAGCACCAGCATTAACACCACCTCCAGCAGGTGGGTCAGCTCCCGGAAGAACTCCAAGATAGAGAGGATTATGATGAACTTGAATTGGATCTCCCAAGTTGTCACCCATGATTTAAGCAAATTCAAATTTTTCAATAACCTCCAGCAACTTTTATTTCTTCTTCTGTCTCTCTAGACCCGAAGGTTCAAGTTCAAATTCAGCAAGATTTTCGATCCTTTGGCTTCTAGTATGAGGCTTGTTCATGTAGCTGAAAGCACAAAAACAAAGAAGAAAAAGAACATATTAAAGAAAATAAAGAAAAATGCCTTAGGCTAGCAATGATCCTAAGTTTTAAGACTCCCTATTGGTCCCTGGAAACGGCGCCAGAAAACTTGATAGCTCAGGTTTTCGCCCAAGAAGACACTGCAAGCACACAAATGTACGTTGTAGTGGTTCGAGATCGAATCCACAGAGACTAAAGGTAGCACGAAGAATGTAGAATCAAATAGCGGGCTAAGGCTAAAAAGATGTCTTTTGAGATGTTGCAAATATCGTAAATTAGAAAGCTAAGAAAGCAGGCAGCAACGACGAGGTTGTAAATCAATCAAAGAAGTATTGGGCATCGGGTATTCTCAGGGAAACAATTCATTGTTGATTCAAATTATAGACTAGGAAACAAGATTAAAACCGTCTTAAACTCAAACACTAATGAAGAACTGATCTACTTCTGCAGTATCAGCTCCATATGTATTAGAAATCTCGAGACTAACATCCGTTGACCCTCGATTTCTAATCATGCATTACTAACAGGTTTGATATGTTCACAATTCACTTAAACATTAATTTCCATTGGTTTAAGAAGAATTGATCATCTAAGATTCTTTCAGGCATTTAAAAAAACACAATTCTGTGGGAACCGAAATTCTCACTGTCAATGTTATGTGGTTCACGGGCTCTCTGTAGCAAAAAATCGACAGATAAGCAGTGAATACGAAAGTTAATGGATAAGAAATACGAAACTAATCTGCGAGATAAGATCAAACAAAAAGCGTGAGTAAAACGAATATGTGAATAGATTGCGAGATTCAAATTGACAAGATTCGTATGACGAAATTGAGATGAATAGCGAAGTAAAGACAATATGAAACAGATTGTGAAGCGAGATATGTAAACGACAGTAAAGTAACAAGATTCGTAATGAAAAACAGTATGAACACGAAAAGAGAATCGTGGATCAAAACGTGAACGAATACGAATAAAAACAATCGAAGCACACAGTTAACGAATAAAGTATAAGGGATCTTATTCGAATTCGTGGTCTGAGCGTGCACAACCGGTGTTAAGCCGTGGTCGCAAGAACTGTTGGGGATGATTACCTAGAACTATAGCGTAGACTCAAAACCTAGTTGAGACGCAGCTCGCTAACGAAAACAAAGTAAGAACCCTAGTTTTTTCTAAGTGTTTTGCAGTGACGAAAATTGTGTTATATCTCCTGTCATCTTTCTCCTTCACAGCCTTTATATAGGTCTTCATGGGCTTGGCTCGTTTCCTTTTTCATCCCGGATTCGTGCATATCTTCTCGTGGGAATATTCCTTTTCCTCGATTTGCATATATCCTTTTCGAGATCCTTCCTTATCTTCTCGAAACTTAACATTTTCGCGAAACCCTGGAAAACCGTCATCGTAAATCGGCGGGCTCTCGCCCGAAATCGTAAGTGAATAGTTATCGCGATTTGGGCCCTTTCGGGCCGTTTCGCGGCTAAGTGATTTTAATGATTCCTTTCGGAGAAACCGTTTCTCGTAAGATCAAGTGGTAAGATTAATAGTATAGTTTAACTCTTCCGGTGTTTAAGTTAACCGTCGTCGTTTTACACGATGATACGAAGTCCACGGAAAGTACGAATCCTTATGATTATCGTCACAATGGTTTGACGGAAACTCCAATCGGGACGCAACGAGAAACGATCAAGTGACGATTCGAAGGAAATGATGATCGGGAAGGACGTGGTTCAGCCAATGGATAACATCTTAACGTTGTCAGCGTCCTGGCGCCATCTGGCACCAAGATCGAGTCCTGGTCTTGGTGCCAATTGGCGTCAAGATAGGCTCTCTATCTTAGCGCCAGTTGGCGCCAAGACGGACCTCCGGTCTTGGTTTCAATCGACGTCTAGATCGGCCTCTAGTTCAGTCGTCAATTGGTTCCAAGACTCGTTTGTAGGTTTGGCGTCAATCGACGTTTAGATAGTTCTCCAAAACGACGCGGTTCTCCGATGCTTTCGGTGGTTTCGTATCGCTCCGAAGGATGTATCGTGTGGTCTTGTGAGAGTTTTCCAAAAGCCATTGATGCTAACTTTAGCATTTGGATGCTTTAGTTTCTCGCGGACGGAGAGACTTCTTTGAAAGATCGTCTAGACCTAATTGGATTGCGGTCTAGACGATGGTACGTCTAGACGACGGCAAGTCTAGATGACGACATGTCTAATAGATGTTAAGTATAGACAACGACGAGTCCAGACGTTGGTCGTGTTTTCGAGTAAGTTTGATTAAAGATGCGATCTTGGACGTTAATTTTGAGAGGACTGTTTTTGACCCCAACAGTTAGCCCCCCCAGTCAGCAAGTTTTAGGAATAATTCTTGCGGGCGAGTGATGTTTGTTTAATCAGAAACTACGGCCAAGAGTGCTTTTTCCCTTCTCAAAAACTTTGGTCGATTAATTTATTGCGGAAGATCTCAACAAGTATCAGAATGTGATAGGATTGGGGTTGCGCCTCGTAGAGGCCGCCTACGTACCCTTGTGGAAAGGATCAAGCCTTTCGTAGTTCGTCCTGGGGTTAAGGGTTTTACGACCTGTTTTCCAGTGAGACCTTGATGGTTTAGATGGCGCTTGTTCTATTGAGTTATCTCGGTTCGAAACTCGGGTCGGTGAGTTCGAGAGAGATATCGAAAAGACTGCGAGTTCGTCGCTCAAGGAGAAGAAGGTTAGGAAGGCAAGAGCCTTATGGCTGGAAGCGAATAAAGTTTATTAAGCCGCAGGATCGTGGAGGCCGTGTATGAGTCGAGGGTCCCTTCGCACACCGATTCTCAGGACCGTTTCGCCGAGACCGTGAGCTCCCTCGATTCATTGATGGGCGTTCATGACAGCGATCTTGCTTTGGCGGTCACCGAGGGAGTAATGAGCGAGATTCAGATATAGAGGATCCTTGTCTCGGCAGGCTGAAGGGGTCAAGCTACCTGTTCAGAGAGCGGAGCTAGTGGTTGCCTCCGTCGTAGCCAAACGTTCGATCCAATCTGCGTCCAACTTTGATAAGTACGAGTGCACGCGTTAATCTTTCGTAGAGTTCCGCGAATGCAGTGATTTGGTAGGTGCATTGCGGTGCATCCGGGGTTCTGATTACTCTTATGATGCCGAGACAGATAGGCNCCTTCGATCAGAGGGAGGATTCGGAGTCACTGGGATCCAATTTTCGTTTCTCTAGTACTGACGGAAGTCAGTAACTCTGTTCGGTGCGAGGATGACGCGGTTGATAAGTGCCC
>OVAN01011972.1:0-14164 GCA_900406275.1 Anastatica hierochuntica | reverse complement strand
TATGCTTTATTCTTCAAAGTTTTCTAAAATCTCCAATACTTAGCCGATTTTGGCGATTCAAGTGTCTAACTTGATCAGCTTTTCGAGCTCTTTCTCCTGGTACTAACGGTTTTCTGACTTAGTAAGGTATGTTCTCTCTATCTCCTATTTTATGCACGAAAATTGTGTTTTAANAACTTGATTTTGTCTTATGTTTCTTGTTTATAATGGTTGATATGCATGCCTATGATGATTAGAAACAGACTTAAATGAGATTTTGATGAGAGATTTTAGTGATTTAGGATTTGAGAACTATGAAATTAGGGATTTTTGAGAAATTCGATTTCACCTTACAATTTCATGATGATTGTTGTTTTTGATTGTTTAGAAGTATGAACTAGGTGAATGTGTGATGAGTTTCTTTGGGGGTTGATGATATCTCTTTTGTTCTTATTCTCACAACGAGGACGGAGTGAAGTAAGTATGGGGGAGGGTGTTTCTCGTACTGACTTTTCTTTTTCTTTTGGTGTGTTCTAACATTTGAGTCTTTTTCTTTGTTTTATTGAGTCAAAATTTTGTAGGGGATTAAGAAGAAAATCGATGATGAATGTTGAACCAATTGTCTTGTTTTCTTTTGTGATTTCTCAAATGACCATTTTGTTGCAGAGGATGTTAGTACAATCAAGCCAGTGAACCCTTTGGCTGAACTCCCTACCTGAAATTCTCAGCCAGTAGATTCAATTTGATATGACGTTAACTCTATTTTTTTGGATTATTTAATTGAACTTATTTTTTCTCATCAGTGTTTTGTCAGGGACTGAAACACTAACATTCAGGAATGTTCTACCTTTTTACCATTCTTTTTTTCCTGAATGGCCAGACTTATCTTTAGTTTGGTACCACACCTTGACCTTTCCTCCTTTCTAGCTCCATTCATTTTCGTATCTTTCATCTATGTGCACACATGTGCAAAAACAATGGAGAGAATAGGATTGACATAGTGTACTCTGCTGCTACTTAAGATTGGTTAGTGGAATGATAGGTGGTTAGACATCTGATTATGTCTTTTTGGGTTTATGCTTAAGCTTAAATGTGAATTTTGTGATGATAGCATAAGATGGTGGTTGATTCATTTTCCCTGGTTGTTTTTAATGTTGTACTGAGATCTGTATTGTAAAGAGCTGACCCTACCCAAAATGTGCACGGAAAAAAAATGAATGAAAAAAAAAACGAAAAAAGGAAAAGAAAGAAAGAAAAAAAACGAAAAAATAGTCCGAAAATTGCACATGTTTGGGGTCAGAATGTGTTTGTCTCAGTATTTTCAGTTTTCTAGGAATTCAATCTATGTTGATGTTTGGGTGGTTTTTGGGTTTATATCAGTATGCTTAGGTAGTAGAGGAACTATGGTTATCAATAGATCCATCTCTCCTGCGATTTTGCATAATGTCTTGCATCTATTTCACACTTTTGAGAGCCCTAAACACCTAAACTCCACCGCCAAAATTATCCCTCCTTATACCGAGCCCTTTCCTGACATTGATTTCTGATGAGAAACTCATGCCCTGTTTAATGAATATTAGAGAGTTGACTGATGGGCGTTGAGTTTGCAGGTTTGGGATTTAGAGTATGGATAGGCTTGGGAAGTTATTGTGGGGAACTAGGGGAGAGAGTCTAACACTTTTGCTTACTTATGTGGTCAGGTGAAATATTTTTGCAAGGCAAGGTTCACTGAGGTTTCTAGAGTCTCCGTGTTTTCAAACCTTTCGACTAGCTTGAGTTTTTGTTAGTCTTTACTTGAGGACAAGCAGAAAACACAAGGCCTAAGGTGAGAAGACTTTTGTGATATTGTATTGATCAAAAAGTCATGTTAGGCTAGAGATTCTGCTCAAAATTATACTTGTAAGTTTCTTTTGAAAGGGTCCTGGTAATACATGTTTTCTTTGTAGAGAAACTCTCTCTTGCGCTTCATTTTCTAAGTTTTTGTCGTACTTCACATCACACAGTTTTTGTAGTAGTACTCGTGTTACAGTTCCTGGTGTAGCTCTCGCACTTTCAACATGAAACTTCAAGTCGTTGTTCCTCTCTTAACTTTTTGAGTATATCTCATCGAAATCAGGTGAAGGATCAAGTTTTATGATCATTTACATATTTACCAAATCTGGAATCATTAAGACTCACCAGAAAGTGATGAATCTTTTCTTCTTCTATCTCTTTTGTGAATTCCTTGGCTGCACCGCATGAGCAAGAGATTTGAGGATGCGAAACTTGCAGCTCCTCCCACAATACACACAGAGTTCCAAAGAACTCCAAGACACTTTGCCCTTTTGACGACATGAAGAACTTAGCTTTTAGTTGATGTATGTGGACTTTGTTACAAACCAAGGACCTTTAGTTTAAAATTAATCCACAACTGATGTGCATCCTATGCTCATCAGTTCACAGCCAACCAACTTTCAAAGTATGGGCTTTCTTGTTGCGGTTTCTTCCATGTGGCGTTGATGAATCCTATCTTCCTTTTGTCTTGTAGAGCATCGAGAATCCCAAATGCTCATTCATTATAGTTGGTTTCACTAAGAAATTATGAGTAATCAAGGTTTCTGGGTTGTCTACGGTGACAACGTGTATGGCAAGATCGTCATAATCTCAATAGCTTTCTTTATTTCTTGTGGCTTGCTCTCACCGATTTTCTCCATAGCTCTTCTTTGAAATAGCCTCAACTTGAAGAAAGACAAATAACATAACCTTGTCAGACGAACACAATCAGCTTTAACTTCGAAAAACAGAGAACTCACGAGCACTAGCTTTTGGGAAAGGAATATAAGCCAAATATTAGTAGTTAGAAATAGATGACCTTAATTAGCTCTAATACCATGTAAATTTTATGTCCTCAATGATTTGTTTTATTATGAATCCATATCCACGTATTCCCACAACAAGATGACTTACTCTAGCTAAAAACAAAACCTTTACAAATCAAAAAATTTGTATTAATCTACACCTGAATTATAATAGAAATATGGGATTATAACTTAATCCAAACTTGTCGTCTATACCCGTCAATAGCGGGGAAAAGTCAAAATCCTGATCAATTTTACAAAAGTCCTAATAACTTGAATCGTTTTGTTTCTCATTCACGGAAACTGCTACATCAAAATAAGAGTACATGAGTCATTAGATGAGACGAACTATAATTCTTAGAAGACTTGAACTAACCGAAGGGGGCAAAGATTTAGAATAGATAAGGTTTGGTTTCGATGTTGTCTAAATCAAAGGTGGAGTTTTGTCTTGACTTGACTTCATCAGAATCACTATTGGTCTTACTGGGCTACGCAAACTATAAAGAGGTAGATGAGCCGATGCGTTTCGTGAAGTGAAACGTAAGGCTCATCACCAATATGTTTTGTGACTGAACTCATGTCTTCTTCATGATGATGAGCATAACAACTTGAAACATAACTAAGAGTGAGAGCAACCAAGGAGAATCAGAGCTAAGATAGATCAATAGAAATGTTCTGCATCATCTTCACTTCTTCCATTTTTTTGTTATCTCCATTGATTATAGTTTCTTTAGCTTCTTGAGAATCCTAGTTGTAATGCCCAAAGCACTTGTTATCTCCTAAATCTAGTTAAGTTAGGAAGGAAGAGTCCCCACCAGATTTACCAACCATACGGGAAAATCGTTGGTTGACATGTGTTTATAGCATAAGTAACTGCCGATAAAAAACTCTACACATTATAATACTAATTAGCTTTGTAAATTTATCTTGAAAGTCTCGAAAACAAAAATAAATGATTCTGTACTTTTCAATATACTAACTTCAAACCAAAAAACTTTATATATTAACACTGAAATATTGTTTTTATTCATCAACAACATGTGTTTTTTCTTGTGGATTTTGTTTTAGTTTTTTCTAAAATCAATTTTCTTTTGCTCTATATATTTAAGTTCTATTATGGAGTTTCTTAGACCACCTCCAATGGGGGTCCTTAAGAGTTTTTTAGCTCTTAAACCGAGGAGTTTTTGTAAGAATCAATCCTTAGATAAGGATTTTAAGGACTTGATCCTTGCACTGTTCGCGGGCCCCACTACAACGTGGCGGTCCGCGATTGGTTCCTTTTATTTTCTTAAAAAAACAAACAAAAAAATAAAATAAAAATTATTAAACTATTTTTAAGAATTCCAATGATGTGGTAACACTATTGGAGATGTTCTTAGTTTCTATGCTCGAAAGATCAAAGCTTCTTTTCTATCCGCTCGGTTCCTTCGTAGACTCTATTTTAATAAAAAGTTGATCGATCGAAATTTTCATGCTTCATTGGGATTAGAGAATAAAGAGAGAGTAATGATGGATAGTTTCTTTATCTTTTCCATGCAAAAGTAGAACAGCATTAACATTTGAAGAAAAGCAGAACAAAATTACTAACACGCTTTATTTTGCCTTTTTTTATCCCATGGATTTAACCTTCCTACTTTACTTTTTTTCCCCTTTCTCCTTTAATACTTTAATGATCATTCCTCTCTCCTTTAGATCCGATCACCAACACCAAAATGCCCTTTTCCATATAAATTAACATGCTTTTTTTTTCTCATTTTTTATTTACTAAAATTTCTAATCTCCTTTATACTCTAGAAATTCAAGGTCCAAACAGTTCTGCAACCAAAGGAATAAAAACATTGCTAAGACATGGTTCAAAAAAAAAAAGAAAAAAATCTACTCTTAAGATGAAAAAAAAATTTTAGGGTCCTCTCTACCGTGCTTTCTTTCTTTACCTCCAAATGTCTGTCCCTGCTGGCATATCCCCTCCATAGTAATCTATGGTTCTAGACAACGAATCGACGAGAGGAATATCATCTCTTAAGGTCGACAGTCGTGCTCAACGGGCATTGGCATTTTTGGTCATCACGTAGCGATAGTTTTTTTGCTCTAACGTAGGTAACCAGAAGCTTGTGTCTTTTTTGTACCACTCGCGCATAAGAAACCAACGCACTATCACCTTGGCGCCATGAACTGTCATGTCCATCTCCTTAGGGAAAATGGATCTTATTTGTTGAAGACTGGAGATTTGCTCCAGGAGTTCCTCCTTGGTCTTCTTTAAGCTCTCCACCTTTAAAGACTGCAAGGTCGTGCTCAGCTACAGGCCCTCCGTCTTCTCTTGAGAGCTAGCTAATTCCTTTTCAAAAGATTCGATCTTTTTTTGCAAAGGCCAACTCGGTTCACTCCTTTTTGAGTTGGCGCTCCTAGCCCATGTTTTTTCCCTTGTCGGGCTTGCTGGTGCCTGCAGAGACTTTGCCCTCGATATGGTGGAAAAAAGATATTGTCTATATCTGAGCAAGAAACTGGGCGTCTAGAGAGATAGAAGAAGAAGGAGAAGCTCCTGGAGGTTATTCCGGAGTTTGAGTTCGCAGACATCATGGATGACAACATGGAGGACCTTCAAGTTTGAAACAATCCTCTTTTCCCTGGAGTTCTTCCAGGAGCTGATCCACCTACTGAAGGTGGTGCTAATGCTGGTGTTCAGCAAGTTGGCCAGCAGAATGTTGCAGCTGCAGGGAAAAAACGCGCCAATCAACCTCAACAGAGGGTGACTCTAGCGCAATATGACACTCTAGAGGCTTTCTATACGAATCGTGTTGGGATTCGTCCGCCTCCCATTTAGAGAAGAGACTTTGGTCTCGTTAACTTGGTGCAGCAGAATTACTTTCATGGGTTGTCATCAGATAACCCAATGCACTATTTGGATAAATTTGAAGCCATCTACAATACTATCCAGCACAACGGGGTACCTGTTGAAGCTATGAAGTGTAGGTTATTCATCTTCTCACTGAATGATAAAGCTATGAGAGTGTACAAAAGTCTAGAGCCTAACTCTTTGAAAACATGGGAAGAGATTAAGGCAGTCTTTCTAGGGTATTTCTTTATAAAGTTGCGGTATATGTCTCTCAGAAACAAAATTTATGGATTTCACCAATTGGGTATTGAGAGTTTTCATGCAACTTGGGATCGATTCAAGGAGTACACCAATGATTTTCCTCATCATGGTTTCACACATTGGAATCTCCTCAACATTTTCTACAATGGAGTTGAGGAGAAATATCAGAATGCTATGGACATTGCGAGAAATGGTGATTTCATGACCAAGACTGTAGAAGAAGCTTACATGCTGGTGAATAATATGGCGAATAGCCAAGCCAATCAAAGATCCAATTTTGATCGTGGTAAGGGGAGTGTATCATCATATGCGAAGAGGATTGATGATTTATAGTCAAAGCTCGATGAGCTAATGAGAAGAGATCAACAAGGAGTACACTTTNTGTTGGGGAACAAAATGATGCTCTTGTGGTTCAAGAGCGAAAATTGGGACAAATGTATCACGAGTTCATGTTTGAAGAGTTGAATGGTGGTTAAACAGATGTGAACTACAATAGAGGTCAAGGAAACTTTGGTAATAGAGGTTTCAATCAACAAAACCAATTCCAGAACAAGCCATATCAACAAAATCAGAGTGTTTTCAACTTGGGATATCAGAACATGAATCAGAATCAGAGCAGTGGTTTCAGAAACAATGGCTATCAACAGAAGCAATATGGTTTAGGAGGATTCAAGAACAACTATTAACCGAGTTATCAAAATCAGAACCAGCGACAATCTTCTACATTTTCTCAAGATAGTGAGCTTAAGAAAATGTTGCAACAAGTACTGAAAAATCAGACAAAGTCCGCTGCAAAGTTGAATCAGAAGGTGGATAACATATATAGTGATCACAATGGTATGTTTTCAGCACTCACATGAAATTTCTTGAAACATAGGTTGCTTAGACTTCTGCGAGCAACAGAGCTTCTCCTGGCGTCATTCCAGGCAAAGCGGGGAAGAATCCAAAGGAATACTGTAGTGCCATTATGTTGCAAAGTGGTAAAGAGTTGAAAAACTCGTCCAAAACAGAAGGGCAAGGATCGATCGATCCCTGCCCTAGGATCGATCGATCCTTAACTAATACCACTTCTGGACATAAGGAGAGGGATCGATTGATCCCTGTACCAGGATTGATCCTTGTCATGACGTGGGTACATCAAATTCTCGTGATGAAACGAAGCCATTGGAGGTTAAGGAAGAGTATGTACCACTCCCACCTTACATTCCTGAGCCTCTTTATCCGTCAAGACCCCATCAAAAGATCAAAGAACGCGAGTACAAGAAGCTAAAGAATCTTGTTGGAGAGTTACCTGTACGATTGCCTTTCGTCAAGGCAGTCAATATGGTACCTTCTCTTAAGAGGTACATGAAGGAGATTCTTTTAGATCGCATTACCTTAGAACAAGGTGTATCAGTGCTTACTGTAGAGTGTAGCGCAGTTCTTCAGAACATTGCACCAGAAAAATGCGAAGATCCAGGTCCTTTTGTTTTACCTTGCAAGATTGGATCGCTTACTTTTGAGCGATATCTCTGCGGTTTGGGGTCAGGAGTCAGTGTGATACCCCTATCAGTACCGTAATGGTTGAATCTAATAAACTACAAGCCCACGAGAATGTTATTGGTACTCACAGATAGATCTACTCGAAGACCAGTGGATACTCTAGACAACATTCCCGTTGGATTTCGAGAGGGATATGTGTTTATCGACTTCATAGTCTTGAAGCTTGAAAAAGAACCAAAGGATCCTATTATCTTGGGAAGACCGTTCTTATCTACTGTCAGAGCCATGATCGATGTGCAGAATTGTCCGATAGATCTCTACCTTGGGAAGTTGACTATAAAGTTTAACATCGAGAAATCCATGAAGAAGCCTACCATTCATAGGCACACATTTTCGGTTGACACAATTGCTCATGTGTTTGAAGACTCTGCTGAAGAGCTCTACTCTAAGGATCAACTACGAGTTGTTATGACTCAGATTGAAGGTGAGTATGGGTTTCTGAATGAAATTACATCTGAGGGTGCTGCATTGCTGGACTTAGCACCCACTATCGAGAAGCAGGTCGCATACATCAAGCTCAAAGAGTCATCTCTTGCGACATCTACTTCATTAGTGGCGAGCTCGACCAATGATTGGAACGAGATGAAAGCTCTAAAAGTCGAACTCAAGCCACTACCTGCAGGACTAAGATATGTCTTCTTAGGTCCTAACTCTACATACCCTGTGATAGTCAATGCTAATCTGAACAATGTTGAGACTGCCTTACTTCTTTCGAAATTAAGGAAGTACAGAAAAGATTTGGGATATTCTTTTGATGATATCACATGTATTTCTCCAGATCTCTGCATGCAAAGAATCCACTTTGAGGATGAATCCAAGACTTCTATCGAACATTAAAAGAGACTCAATCCTAAGCTGATGGAAGTTGTCAAAAAGAAGATTCTGAAACTTCTGAGTGCTGGTGTGATCTATCCCATCTTTGATAGTACATGGGTAAGTCCGTTACATGTTGTATCAAAGAAAGGTGGAATCACTATCATCACTAATGAGAAGAACGAGCTAATTCCTACCAGGACTATCACAGGCCACATGATGTGCATTGACTACAGGAGGCTAAACTCGACCACGAGAAAGGATCATTTTCCACTTCCTTTTATTGATCAGATGCTGGAAAGATTTGCTAACCATCCTTATTACTGTTTTCTTGATAGCTATTCAGGTTTCTTTCATATTCCCATCCACCCGGCAAACCAGGAAAAGACTTCATTCACATGTCCATCTGAGACAATATGCTTACCGGAGAATGCCGTTTAGACAATGCAATGCAACTGCAACTTTCCAGCGCTGCATGATGTCTATCTTCACTGACTTGATCAAAGATATCATGAAAGTCTTTATGGATGACTTTTCTGTTTATGGTTCTTCATTTACTAACTGCTTGTCTAACCTTTGCATGGTTTTAGAACGATGTGAAGAGAAATAATTGGTTTTAAATTGAGAAAAGTGTCATTTTATGGTGCAAAATGGGATTGTACTTGGCCACAGGATCTCAGAGAGAGGAACCAAAGTTGACAGAGCCAAGGTGGAGGTGATGATGAGCTTGCAACCTCCTACATCTATCAAGGATGTTCGTAGCTTTCTTGGACATGCAGGATTTCACAGACGGTTTATCAAGTATTTTTTCAATATATCTAGACCTATGACTCGATTGATCTGTAAGGATGTCAAATTTGATTTTGATACTGACTGTTTGTTAGCCTTTCACACAATAAAGGAAGCACTAGTCAGTGCTTCAATTATGCAGCCACCAGATTGGGATTTATCTTTTGAGGTAATGTGTGATGTCAGTGACTACGCAGTAGGAGCAGTGATAGGTCAGAGGAAGGGTAAGAAGCTCTGTGTGATCTACTATGTCAGCAGAATACTTGATGATACTTAAATCCAGTATGCAACTATGGAGAAGAAGCTCTTAGCTGTGGTTTACGCATTCGAGAAGTTCAGACAATACCTGGTGGGACCGAAAGTCATTGTTCACATTGATCATGCAACTTTGAGGTACCTTATGTCTAAGAAGGATGCTAAAGCAAGATTGTTGAGATGGATTTTGCTATTGCAGGAGTTTAATTTGGAGATTCGTGATAAACGTTGTATTGAGAATGGTGTTGGAGACCATTTGTCTCGATTACGAGTGAAAGCTTAGACTCCACTTGATGATAGTATGCCTGCAGAGAATGTCTATATGTTTGCCTTGCTGGAGGAAGAATACATGGATGGTGTTGATTTTTTTGCCATTAGACATATTCACGACGAGATACCTTTGTTTGCAGACTTTGCAAATTATCTGAGTGCAGACGTGGAGCAACCAAATTTCGTAGGTTATGCGAAGAAGAAGTTCCGCAGAGATGTCAGACATTACTTCTGGGATGATCCTTTTCTCTATAAGAGATGTGTTTATGGACTTTTTCACAGGTGCATTCCGGAGTCTGAGGTACAGGATATTTTGTATCACTGCCATGATTCAGAATATGCATAACCTTTTGCTCTTTTCAAGACAATGTCGAAAGTACTGCAGGCAGGATTTTGGTGGCAACACTCTTCAAGGATGCCCATGAATATGTCTCTAAGTGTGATGCTTGTCAGCGAAAGGGCAACATCAGTAAGCGGAATGAGATGCTTTAGAACTCCATCCTAGAAGTTGAGGTTTTTGACGTATGGGGTATTGATTTCATGGGACATTTCCCATCTTCTTAAGGGAATCAATGCATTTTGGTTGCAGTAGATTATGTCTCTAAATGGGTTGAAGCGCTGGCCAACCCTTCTAATGATGCCAAGGTAGTTCTGAAGATGTTCAAATATATGATTTTCCCTCGTTTTGGCGTGCCAAAAGTGGTAATCAGTGATGGAGGATCCCACTTTATCAACAAGTTGTTTGAGAATTTTCTGAAGAAGTATGGAGTTACACACAAGATAGCCACACCTTATCATCCTCAAACAAGTGGACGCGTTGAGATTTCCAATAGGGAAATCAAGGGAATCCTGGAAAAGACTGTAGGCAAAACCGAAAGGATTGGGCTATCTAGCTAGATGATGCGTTATGGGCATATCAAACCGCCTACAAGACACCACCAGGCACTACACCATTTTATTTTGTGTATGGGAAGACTTGTCATTTGCCTATTGAACTCGAGTACCATGGAATTTGGCCTACAAAGTTGATGAACTTTAATATCAAGTCTGTAGTAGATAAGAGAATGATTCAACTCAATGAATTGGATGAGATTCGTCAAGATGCCTATGAAAGCACTAGGATTTACAAGGAACGAACACAAGTGTGGACAAAAAGAACATTCAATGAAACTTTGCTGCAGGAGATCATATTCCACTTTTCAATTCTCGTCTCAAGTTATTTCCAGGGAAGATTAAGTCTCATTGGTCCGGACCATTTGTCATTGCTGAGGTTAGACCATATGGGGTTGTGGTTCTCGAGGAAAATAGAAGGAGATTTATAGTGAACGGGCAATGATAGAAGTCTTATCTCGCAGACGCGACACCCAAAGAAGGAACTCGAATTCTTTTGACGGATCCACCTCCCATCTGATCGTATTACAGTCATGCTCGAGACTTAAAATAAGCGTCGAATGGGAAACAACCCACTAGGTATTTTTCGTTTTCATTTTAGCTAGTTTTGTTGTGTTTTTTGGTTTTTTGTGTTTTTGGCTTTTGGTGCTTTTGATCTTTTTCGTGTTTTTAGCTTTAGAATTGCATAAAACAGGTGCCCGGATAGAATGACAAGGATTGATCGATCCAAGCACCAGGATTGATCGATCCATGACAAATTACGCACCACAACATAAGGACAAGGATCGATCTATCCTCGTATAGGATCGATCGATCCATGACAGATTTGCACCCCCAAACAGAAGGAAAAGGATTGATCGATCCGTGTCTAGGACCGATCGATCCTTGAAGCGAAAAGAAAACATCATATCGCGACCCATGTATGTTTTCCTCATAACTTTCTTTTGAATAAAAACAAAAAAAATCACCTTCAATCTCGTTTTTGCTCAAATCTTCACGGATCTGAGTGATTTTTGAGCGTAAATTCATTAGCTTTTCGCCCTCTATCATTCTATCCAATTAGTTTTTGCTAATTTGAAGGTATGTGTTTGCAATCTCCACTTCAATTTTTATCACTTTTAGGGTGATATTGGGAACTTGTGTTTCCTTAATTTTTAATTGATGTTTGGTGCTTGAATGATGCTATATACATGTTCTATGATGTTTAGAAGTAGGATTTCACATAAATTAAGCGTTTAGAGGGTTGAATTTCGTGATTTTATGATTTCGCATTGCGGACGCCAAAAGTTTGCGAGGATGCATGTTCTTCATGATTTGCCATGTTTTTTTGATGATATTACTCTTTTATGGCATCTCTATGAATGATTTCTACATTTTTTGAAGATTGGTTGCGATGAATTTTCTAGTGTCACTTAGACTAGGAATGCAAAACGGAAATTTGATATATTGATGATGTTCTTGCTTTGTAAACTATTTTAATGCATGCTCTTGATGTCTATGAGTTTGATTTTCACAAGAACATTGCTCTTTGAATTAGATTGAATAATTTTCGTGTTTGTAGCATTTTTATTCAGATACTAATTTGGTTTTCAAGTGTTCGTTTTCGCGGGATATGGGTGGATGCAAAATCGGCAAGATCCCCAAGATGAAGAAGCTATCTAGCTTCAATCTACTTCAGCGGTTTAGATGGAGCGATCTCACACATCCCACCAACCATCCTGTTACTCTGGAATGGGATGAGTATGACTCACATTTTTTCTGCAAGACTTGAGACATATCACATTCCCAATGACCCAAGTCATTGATGATGACTTCCTGGAGGCATTAGGTATTCAGCAGGACTTCTTCGATCTCTTTCAGAGGATGGGACTCCGAGGCTTGCAGGAGCTTCAGGAGCATGGCTACCTCGAGCTCTGCCGAGAGTTTTTGGAATTTGCACGCCTAGTCTATCAGGATTTGGAAAACCCTATAGCGGACCNTTTGGAAAACCCTGTAGCGGACGAAGGCACATTCACCTTCATTGTGTAGGGTCAATTTTACTCTATTTCTCTCATGGATTTGGCCCGAGTATTTGGTTTTGCGCAGGGCCGAGGTACATATGAACCAAATTTGTCGAGGTCTAATGAGTTTTGGAACTATATTGTTGCTAGAAAATTTGTTTCTTGGAGTACGAAGCAGTCTCGCATCCGCAGTGCGGTTCTTAGACTCGCGACCAAGGTGCTTAGCTCTCATACCTACGCCAAGTCTATTCAGACTTATGTTGCCAATGACAAGTTGGGTCTTCTCTTCATTGGCGTTAGACACACTTGGGATTTGGGAGCTTAGATCCGTTATGTGGCGGTTATGAATCTGAACATGGCAATGGTAGTTGCTGACAAGTTTGCCTTCTTCAAGGTGGTGACTTCTAAGAAGAAGTCTTTTGCTGCAAGTGCTCTTATCACCCGTCTTCTGCGCTTTGTGAGGTTTGAATTCACTGGTCACCAATGAGTGGAGTTCAAGCTCCCCAAGTAGGAGAAGATTTATAACGACGAGAGACCTCATTATGCTTTCCTCGATGGGAAGCATCTCGTGGATTGCGCCATTTTAGCTTCCCCCTGGAAGTATTCCATAGATAGTTTGAGACCATTTATCTACCACTTCTAAGATCGCCAGCAAAAGTCTCTCTACATTGAGTTGCCATGCCCGGATCCGACATCTCTTTCTGATTCACCGGGAGTAGAGTTTCTACCACCTGTAGAGTGTCTCTGTCCCTGTCCCCCTTCTTTTAAGAAGGGTTCCTCAGGTTCTGCTAGGGAGCATGATGATGATGTTGACTATGAGGCGCATATGCCTCCACCTGCTAAACCAACAGATCCTGAGATCACGGAGCTGTTTTTGGAGGATCTTAGTGCTTATGAGCTCGACCAGCCATCGCCACTTGCCGCTTTAGCTGCGGAGTCCAAAGCTTGGATAGTGTGAGTCATCAGAGGACGAGTTCCCTCATGTTGCGTTTCGCTAGGGGACTCTATAGGATAGGGAGACTACTTTCTTGTTCTCCTCACAGGTCTGTCGAGAGGACGTTATCAGGCGCAGAATGCCACCAGCTCCTGCAGCTGTTGCAAATGATGATGATGAGGAGAGAAATAGTGAGGAGTCTGATGAGGTGGAGACACAGGAGACGCGCGAGGTACTCGCGCGAGAGGAGGCTAGACTGAGCGAGGAGCGCTCTGAGAGGAGAGCAGACTACACCTCCGGAGATACAGGCAGGCATCCTAAGGCCAGACCAGGAGCCAGGCCTAGCACTTCCCGAGCAGCTCAGTAGACTCTCTTTCCTTTTTCTTTTCTTTTAGTTTTATTTTTCTTTTTATTTGGATTGTTCTTTTTATTTGCTACTTACCACTTCTTTGGATTTTTTTCACACAGAGACGGTGTGAGATAAGTCTGGGAGAGGTTACTTATGCCTTTTCTTTTTCTTTTGGTGCGTTGTTTGAGTCATTTTTATGTTTTATTGAGTCAGTCTTATGGATTATTTGTGCTTTATTATGATTTTAGACTATTATCTCAGGGCATTGCACTTCATTTTATTTCTCATTGATCATTTCACTTAAGCTTTTAGCGCAGGCAAACCAAAATACTTCATGACAAAACGCCCCACCAAAAATCTTTGGAACTCAGACTTTTGTCTGAAATTTTTTTAACTCTATTTATCTGGCCT
>OVAN01011971.1:214-14165 GCA_900406275.1 Anastatica hierochuntica | reverse complement strand
CTTGAGCTGAGCTCCAATTCAGCTTCTAGCACCAGCTGTGCTGCATCAAAGGGAATATCGACTTTCTCTATTTTATGGAGTGCTGAACCAAGATTAGCAATGTCATCAGCTTGGTTGTTTTCATCTAGTGCGATTTGATGCAACTTGCATCCCTTTACCAACTCTAGATACCTAGCTATTGTTGCATCCTTGGATTGGTAATATCCCTGGATCTAATTGACGATAAGTTTTGACTCGCTATGCACTGTTATTCTCATGGCTCCAAATTTCTTAGCTAAGGTTATACCATCAATAAGAGCCTTGTATTCATAATCGTTGTTGGTGGCTTTGAATGTATATTGAAGTACACTTGATGTTTTCTCTCCTCGAGGAGATGTGAGTACGCCTCATCAATGTGTAGTTTCCCTTCTCCTTAAGAAGTCTTATTTTGAAGGGGTTGGACATGTTCTTTGACAAATGGCTCAATGGATGAAGCAAATTAAGCGAAAAGTTTGCTAATGTCTGCAATCTGATGGTTGTAGCTGGCCTTATAGGTTACATCGTATTTCCCAAACTCTATCACTCATTTGGCCAATCTTCCTGGTAGTTTGGGTTCGTGTAACACAACCTTGATTTGTGAAGACGTTACAAACAGTATGGGCTGATTTAAGAATGATGGCCTTTGCTTCCATGCTGTGAAAATTAACGCTAGGGCTATTCTCGAGATGGTTGTAGCATGATTTCGCATAAAGTAACTTGCTAACGTAATAGACAAGATGTTGTGCGGTTTCCTCTTCCCTGACTAGGACGCCCCTAACGGTGTGGTTTGACACAACAAAATAGAGAAGCAATGTATCTCCTTCCTTAGGCTTGGATAATAGCGGTGATGAGGCTAGTACTCTTTCAATGCGGCCAAGGCTTCATCGAACTTTTCGTTCCATATGAATTATTTAGGCTTCTTAAGGGCCTCAAAGAATGGATGTGATTTATTTGATAGTCTGGAGATGAATCTGCTTGATGACGCCATTCTCCCTATGAGCTTTTCGACTCCTCGGTGATAGAAACCCTTGAATAGCTCTGATATGCTCCTGGATGGCTTTTATTCCCTGATGTGTGATAATGTAGCCAAGGAATTGCTCAGAGCTAACGTCAAAGGAGCATTTCGATGGGTTGGGCTTTATCTTGTACTTTTGTGAGGAATCGAAGGCTTGTTGCAAATACACAATATGACCTTCTATCAGTAGGGACTTGACGAGCATATCATCGATGTCATTTCCATGGTGTAATAAATATGATATGTGAACATCACGTTGACTAGCCTTTGGTAGGTAGAGGAAGTGTTCTTGAGGCAGAAAGGCATGATCTTGTAAAAGTATATACCACGAGAGGATAAGGAATTATTTCATGATCTGCAGGGAGCAGTAATGTCTAATTTTAACAATTGAATGCATCCATGAAGCTCAGTAGTTTGTGGCATGCGGTGGTGTTGACCGGTTTATCGTTGTGCGGCTAAAGGAAACAAATCTATGGGACATGCCTTGTTGAGATCTCTGAAGTCAATGCACACTCTCCAATTTTCATTTTTCTTTCACACCTTCACGACATTGGCTAACAAATCAAGTTATGCCGTCCTTTTTTGGGTCGAATTTCCTTCTCTTCGGCTTCTCTTGCGGGTGGTTAGGGTCGACCGTTAGTTGGTGAGATATGATCTCAAGATCAATTCCATACATTTCCGCATGAGACCAGGCAAAACAGTCATTATTATATTAGAGGAAATCAACTAGGCTTCTCCTTAACCTTCGGGGAGTTTCAATTACTCTTTCAACATTCGGCTTGGATCACCATTCGAGAAAGGAATATTGTCGAGTTGTGTTACCGCTGGCTCTTCATCGTCGATGGGTTTCTTTTAAATGGGACTACATAGCATTTGCGAGCATTCTTTAGGCCACCCTTGATTTCTTTGATTCCCATGGCTTGGGGAATTTCATGGTGTAGCGTTGAAAGTACACATCCCGAAGTGTAGATCCAAGGCATTCCTATAATGGCGTTGTACGTAGACGTGTAGTCCATGCTTGCGAATCTGTTTTGCTTCTGTAGTCCGCCTGTGGAGACCATCAGAACCACTTCACTTAAGATTTGCTTAACTTCTCCACTGAACCCAACTAGTATACTCGACCTCATCTCCTCGTTGATTCGTTTTTCCTATAAGTTTCTTTGGAATAATATGTTGGTGGAGCATTCACTATCAATCAATACGCACCATACAATACAACTAGCCACGACTAGGGTTACCACTAAGGCATAATGGTGAGTATCCCATACCCTCCTGTACTTTTCGGAAGTGAAGATTATAAGTTCAGGTTGTGAAGCTTTACACCTTGATCAACAGTACACGAAAAACATTGCTTTAGTGCTGGGATTACCTCTGTTGCGGAACCTCAGAGTTTGGCAAACTAGTTGGTCAACATGCCATCTAATCAATCACGTGGTTGTACGCGCTTCAGATGACCCTTCTTGAGTAGCTCGTTCACCTCCAAATTTGGTGACATGCAAATCTTTGTGGAGTGGCCACGGTCACGATAGAAATTAAACCACTCTAATTTATCCTTTTGAGTTTTAGGCCATCACATCTTGGGTGGCCACTTGAAAGCATCGCTTCGCCGCCTTATTTTGTTGATTATGTCGGTGGACGCCGTAATTATGATATATTTGATAAGTCATGCCAACGTGACGTGTTCTCCTTCGTTGGCCTCTGCCATAGCTTTGGGCCATGACTTTTATTGGGAGCATTTTAGGCCTATGGAAATCCCCTTGGTCCAAAATCAGTACGGTAGCCTTAGTATAAAGTAGGGGAATGCCAAGGAGCAGGAAGAAGAAAGCTGGGAGTATGTCTCTGGGAAGGAAGACAGAAGACTCTTGCACCCGATAAAAGGAAACCTAAAAGATAAAAGAAAATAAGCCTAATAACTAAGGATATAAATAGTTTTTCCTAACTCAAAGGGGATGGCCACAGACTCTCTACTATAAATACTAGACATAAGGGTCCTCATAATGTATTCAGAATAACCCTAGAGTCTAGAGATAGAATTAAGAGAATACCACTATTGCAAGGGTTTCTACTCCTAACTGGCATTGTACCATGTTTTCTCTTGATAAATAAGACAAAGTCTCTTCTCCTTTTGTTTATCTTTATCGACAATCTCTTGCTAATGTAGTCTTACAAAGAAGCACGCAAAAATATCCATAACAATTTGGTGCTACAGAGAGGGGGAGATCTAAAAACTATGTGATGATGGTAGGAGATAACACTGAAATTGTAACACCAACCGACCTGAGCTACAATGAGATGAGATCTCTATTGGAGGCTTTGAAGAAACGATTCGAAGAAGCTGAACAAGCTGGGGGAAAACAAACTTTTGTTAGAAAAGATGCTGCAAGCACGATAGAGCTAAAATCTCTCCGAGAGTAGATCCAAGCCTGACTCCAAACAACTTCAAGACAATGAGCAGCGCATGCAGAGACTTGATATTGAAAAAGAGACATTAAGAGAGAAAAAATCTACCCTAAGAGCCCTCGAGCAGTAGGACAAAGATTCATAAATAACCTCGGATGCAACCCCTAGAGACTCCTCCTGCCAACCTTTCTGAGGAAAGGAGGGAGCTGATGACCAACGAGGACCTGCAAGAACCAAAACCTACTATCCTGCAAGAGAATCTTGCGAACAGGATGAGCATCATGCTCACGACCTTATTGTGTACTCAGCTAAATAGAGCTATGTTCTCTGCCAAATTTGAGTCCCCTTTAGTTGATGATCGATTATCTTCCTGACGTTGCACCACAACTGCGAAGGAGTGATTTAAGCTCTTATGCAGACACTCCCTTCTCTGAAGAGATTGTGTTGATAGATATGCCCAAGAAATTCTCCAAGCTTCCATGAAGTTGTACGACATAACCTCTACCCCGACAACCATATTGCATCATACAGGCAAATGATGTTTACCATGGCTATTCAAGAAAAGCATAGAGAAGCAGCCATGTGCAAGGGGTTCAACTCAAGCTTCAACGGAGAAACCTTGCAATGGTTCATCACCATCCCTTATGGAAGGGTAAGCTTCTTTGCTACCCTCCTCTATCTTTTCTTAAAACAATTTTTCAACAGCAAGGTCTCTCGCAAATCTTCATATGACTTCTATAAGGTTAAGCAAAAGTAGGCGAACCGTTGCATAGCTTCGTGCAACGCTTCAACCAACAGGAGAGAATGGTTATAACAACCAGGCTAGATATCTCAAACCTCTCAATATCCAAAAGAGAGCAAGTAGGAGTCCTAAGGCAGATGGGCACCCGGGTCAAGTTGCCCTAGAAGGAAAAATCTCTAGATAATCATCAAAACACAAATAAGTGGTGTGATTTCCGTAGCGACCATGGTCATAGAACCAAAGATTGCATATCCCTAATGATAGAAGTCAATGAACTGCTCAAGAAAGGTTACCTCAAAGAATTTCTCTCTGAAAAGGCAAAGAAGCTCCTAACAGCTAAGAGGCCGATGACCCAGCAGATCGTCATGCCCCTTCCTATCCTTCAAGACACGATCGTGTGATCAACGTCATATTTGAAGATTAGTGGCATCACCCACGTTGCTGCTAAGAAAAGCACAAGAGTTTCTAGAAATAACCAGGGCACCCCCGAGCCAAAGCAATCATCCAAGGTGCCGCAGCCATCAGCTTCACAGGTGAGGAGCGGGTACGGATCCTTGGACCCCATCATGATGCCTTGATAAAATCTCTGACGGTGGCGAATTGTTTGGTGAAGAAGGTATTCATCGACAATGGAAGTACAACGAATGTACTCTTCTTTTGAACTGACAAGACATAGGTCTAACAATGGAAGCCCTAACCAAGAAGGCCACGCCGGTTATAGGCTTCAGCAGAGAAGTCAGTCTCCTAATATATGCAGAAGGTGATAACCTATGTACCAGGTTCTCTACTATAGACTGCACGTATGCCTACAACATGATCATGGGGAGACCATGGATACATGATATGGCAGTTGAGCCTTATAATTTGCAACAAATGCTTAAATTATTGGCACCCTGGGAAATTATAGAGATCAAAGGAGATCATGAGATTGGTCGATTGTGCTACTAGACCACCCATAAAGCTAAGACGTCTCCCTTATAGAAATTACAGAAACCACTTCTTGCTAGGAATATTGAGGAGCCGAAAGTGGAAAAATTGGATGAGGTGCCTCTAACACCAGGAGACCCGGAGAAAAACTTCAAGGTGGAGTCTAGACTAAAAGAGGGCATACACTAGAGGCTGATTAACTTTTTAAGGTCAAACTCTGGCTGTTTTCCTAGTCCCATGTGGACATGCTTAGCATTGACCCTATAATGGGTGTTAGCCAATCTTAGGCCGCCTCTTGATTTGTTTAACCAGTGCTTGCGCTAGCTTTTTTTAGGTGGTCATTGCCTCGGGTGTGATGGCTTGCTATTGGAGTATCAATAAGGAAATATCAGCTTTCTCCATTTTCTAGAGTAATGAACCAAGGTTAGCAATGTCATCAGCTTGGCTGTTTTTTTCTAGTGGGATTTGATGCAACTTGCATCCCTTTACCAGCTCTAGATACCTAGCTATTGTAGCATCCTTAGCTTGGTAATCTCCCTAGATCTAATTGATGATAAGCGACTCACTATACACTGCTATTCTCATGGCTCCAAATTTCTTAGCTAAGGTTATACCATCAATAAGGGCCTCATATTCAGAATCGTTGTAGGTGGATTTGAATGTACATTGAAGTAAACTAGTTGTTGTCTCTCCTCCAGAGGATGTAAGTACGCCTCATCAACGTGTAGTTTCCCTTCACCTTGAGAAGTCTTAGTTTGAAGGGGTTGGATATCTTCTTTGACCAATGGATCAATGGATGGATCAAATTAAGCGAAAAGTTTGCTAATGTCTCCAATCTTATTGTTGTAGTTGGTATATAGTTCACATCGAATTCCCCTAACTCTATCACCCATTTGGTCAATCTTTCCAGTAATTTCGGTTTGTGCAACACAACCTTGACTGGTGAAGACATTACCAACACTATGGGGTAATATTAGAAGGATGGCCTTTGCGTCCATGCTGTCATAATTATTGCTATTCTCGAGATGGTTGTATCATGTTTTAGCATAAAGTAACTTGCTAACGTAATAAACAGGATGTTCTGCGGTTTCCTCTTCCCTGACTAGGACGCCGTTAATGGTGTGGTTTGACACAACCAAGTATAGAAGCAATGGATCTCCTTCCTTAGGCTTGGATAATAGCGGTGACGAGGCTAAATAGTCTTTTAATGCGGCCATATGAATTCTTTAGGTTTCTTAAAGGCCTCAAATAATGGATGTGATTTATTTGATAGTCTTGAGATGAATATGCATAATGACACCATTCTCCCTATGAGCTTTTCCACTTCTTTAGGGCTTCTCGATGATAGAAACCCTTGAATAGCTCTGATCTTCTTCTGGTTGGCTTCTATTCCCTAATGTGTGATAATTTAGCCAAGGAATTGCTTAGAGCTAACGTCAAAGGAGCATCTTGATGGGTTGGGCTTTATCTTGTACTTTTGTGAGGTATCGAAGACTTGTTGCCAATGCACAAAATGATCTTCTGCCAATAGGGACTTGACGAGCATATCATCAATGTACACTTTCATTTTGTAACAAATTTGATCCGCGAACATCACGTTGACTAGCCTTTGGTACATGGAGCCAGTGCTCTTGAGGCAGAAAGGCATGTCCTTGTAAAAGTATATCCCACAGGAGGATAAGGCATTCTTTCATGATCTGCGGGAAGAAGTAATGTCTAATTTAACAATTGAATGCATCCATGAAGCTCAGTAGTTTGTGGCACGCGGTTGTGTCTAGTGCTTTATCGTTGTGGGGATAAAGGAAAAAAATTTATGGGACATGCTTTGTTGAGATCTTTGAAGTCAATGCACACTCTCTAACTTTCATTTTTCTTTCACACCTTCACTACGTTGGCTAACAAGTCGAGGTATTGTACTTTTCGAATGAATCAAGCCTCCAGGAGGTTTCCAACTTCCTTGTTCGCTATGGCATCCCTTTTTAGGTCAATTTCCTTTTCTTTTGCTTCTCTTGCGGGTAGTCAGCGTTGACAGCTAGTTAGTGAGATATGATCTCAAGATGACTTCCAGGCATGTCCGCGTGAGACCAGACAAAGCAGTCATTGTTATATTAGAGGAAATCAACGAGGCTTCTCCTTAACCTTCGGGTAGTCGCGATTAGACTTTCAACATTCGGCTTGGGTCACCATCCGACAAAGGAATATCGTCGAGTTGCATTCCGCCTGGCTCGTCATCATCGATGGGTTGCTTTTAATTGTAACTTCATATCATTGGCGAGCATTCTTTAGGTCACCCTTCATTTCTATGATTCCCATGACGTGAAAGTACACATCCCATAGCGTAGATCCAAGGCCTTCCTATAATGGTGTTTTATGTAGACGTGTAGTCCATGAGGGCAAATCTGGTTTGCTTCTGTAGTCCGCCTGTGGAGACTCTCAGAACTACTTCACCTAAGGTTTGCTTAACTTCTCCACTGAACCCAACTAGTGTACTCGACCTCATCTCCAAGCCTGCCTCGTTGATTCTTTTTTCCTATAAGTTTCTTTGGAATAATATATTGGTGGAGCATCCATTGTCAATCAATGCACACCGTACAATACAAATGGCCAAGGCTAGGGTTACCACTAAGCCAGAATTGTAAGAATCCCATACGCTCCCGTACTTTTTGGAAGTGAAGCTCATAAGTTCATTTTGTGAAGCTTTACCCCTTGGTCAATCTACACTAAAAACATTGCTTTAGTGCTGGGATTATCTCTGCGGCGGAACTTCAAAGATTGGCATACCAGTTGGTCCACGTGCGATCTGATCAATCACGTGGTTATACCTTTGTGTGTCTGGGACTGGTCCTTCCATTTCGTCTTATTACTTTGCCTTGGTGAGCATCACAGTTGCTTTGGAAAGGAATTCCTTCAGATGACTTGAGTAGCTCGTTCACCTCCAACTTTGGTCACACGCAAATCTTTGTGGAGTGGCCATGGTCACGATAGGAATCACACCATTCTGATTTATCCTTTTGAGTTTTTGGCCATCGCATCTTGTTTGGCAACTTGACAGCATCGCTTAGCCGCCTTAGTTTGTTGATTATGTTGGTGGACGCCGTAATTATGATATCTTCGATAAGTCGTGCCAACGTGAGATGTTCTCCTTGGTTGGCCTCTGCCTTGGCTTTAGGCCATGACTTTTGTTGGGAGCATTTTTGGCATGTGGATATCCTCTTGGTTCAGAAGCAGCATGCTAGCCTTAGTATAAAGTTGGGGAATGAAATGGAGTAGGAAGAAGAAAGCCAAGAGTATGCCTCTGGGAAGGAAGCCAGAAGATTAGTCCACCCGATAAAAGGAAACCTAATAAATAAAAGAAAAAAAACATAATATCTAAGGATATAAATAGGTTTTCCTCACTTTAAGGGGATGGCCATATACTCTTTACTATAAATACTAGACATAAGGGTCCTCACAATGTATTCAGAATAACCCTAGAGTCTAGACATATAATTAAGAGAATACAACTATTGCAAGGGTTTTTATTCCTAACTGGCATTGAACCATGTTTTCTCTTGATAAATAAGACAAAGTCTCTTCTCCTTTTGCTTATCTTTCTCGACAATCTCTTGCTATTGTAGTCTTACAAAAAAGCACACAAAAACATCCATAACAATTTGGTACTAGAGAGACGGGGCAATCTAAAAACTATGTGACTATGATAGGAGACAACACTGACATTGCAACACACACCGACCTAATCTACATTGAGATGACATCTCTGCTAGAGGCTTTGGAGAAAAGATTCGCTTAAGTGGAACAAGTTGGGGGAAAGCAAACTCCTATTAGAACAGATGTTGCAACGACGATAGAGCTAAAATCTCTTCGGGAGCATATGGAAGCCTGCACGAAGACAATGAGAAGCGCGTGCAGAGACTTGATCCGAAAAAGGGACATTATGACAGACAAACTCTGCCCTAAGAGCCCTCATGCAATAGGACAAAGATTCATAAATTTTCCTAGGATGCAACACGTAGAGACTCCTCCTGCTAACCTTTTCGAGGAAAGAAGAGAGCCGATGACAAACGAGGACCTGCAAGAACCAACCCTACTCTCCTGCAAGAGAATGCTGCGAACAACGTGAGCATCATGCTTAGGACCTTACTGTGTACTCAGCTGAAGCGAGACCCGTAGATCTCATGTTCTCTGCCAAATTTGAGTCCCCTTCAGTCCCCTTCAGTGTTGATAGATATTCTAAGGAAGTTCTCCTTCCCTTCCATGAAGTTGTACGACAGAACCTCTACCCCGACAACCAAAGTGCATAATACAAGCAAATGATACTTACCATGGCTATTCAAGAAAATCAGAGAGAAACAACCATGTGCAAAGGATTCAGCTCAAGCTTCACTGGAACAACCTTGCAATGTTTCATCACAATCCCTTATGGAAAGGTAAGCTTCTTCGCTACCCTGATCGATCTTTTCATAGGACATTTTTCCAATAGCAAGGTCTCTCGCAAATCCGCAGATTACTTCTATAAGGTTAAGCAAAGGTAGGTGAATTGCTGCATAACTTCATTCAACGCTTCAACCAAGAGGAGAGAATGGCTATAACCACCTGGCTAGATATATCAAACCTATCAATATCCAAAAGTGAGGAAGTAGGAGTCCTAAGCAGATGGGCACCCGGGTCAAGTGGCCAGAGAAGACAAAATCTCCGGATAATCATCAAAACACCAACAAGTGGGGTGATTTCCAAAGCGACCATGGTCATAGAACGAAAGACTGCCTATCCGTAATGATAGAAGTCAAAAAACTGCTTAAGAAAGGTTACCTCCAAGAATTTCTCTCTGAAAGGCAAAGAAGCTCTTGACAGCCAGTAAGGGGATGACCCAGCAGATCGCCATGCCCCTACCTATCCTTCAAGACACGATCATGTGATCAACATCATATTCGAAGGTTAGTGGCATCACCCACGCTGCTGCTAAGAAAAACACAAGAGTTACTAGAAATAACCAGGGCGCCCCCGACGCAAAGCAATGAAACAGGCCGCCAAAGCCATAAGCTTCACAACTGAGGAGCGCGAGCGGATCCTTGGACTCCATCGACAATTGACAATGGAGCGCGAGTGGAGCCTTGGTAATATCTCTGATGGTGGCGAACTATTTGGTGAAGAAGGTGCTAATCGACAATGGAACTTCAACGAATGTGCTCTTTGGGACTTACAAGACATAGGTCTAACAATGGAAGCCTTAACCAAGAAAGCCACGCCGCTTATAGACTTCAACAAAGAATTCATTCTCCCAATTATGCAGAAGGTGATAACCTGTGTACCAGGTTCTCTATTATAGACTGCACGTCTCCCTACAATATGATCATGGGGAGACCCTGGATCCATATTATGGCAGTCGTGCCTTATAATTTGCATTAAATGTTGAAATTCTCGGAACCCTGGGTAATTAGAGAGATTAAAGGAAATTCTGAGATTGGTCGATCGTGCTACCAGACCACCTAGAAAGGTAAGACGTCTCCCATATAGAAATTACAGAAACAACATCTTGCTAGGTATAATGAGGAGCCGAAAGTGGAAAAATTGGATGAGGTGCCTCTAACACTAGGAGACCCTGAGAGGAACTTCAAGGTGGAGTTTGGACTGCAAGAGGGCATACACTAGAGGCTCATCGACTTTCTAAGGTAAAACTCTGCTTGTTTTGCCTGGTCCCATGTGGACATGTTGGCATTAACCCAAAATTCATAGTTCAAAAGTTGTAGGTCGATCCAATACACCCGCCGATTAAGCAGAAAAGGAGAAAGTATACACCCGAGCATTATGCAATCATTAACGACGAAGGAAAAAGCCTACTGTCTGCTGGGTTCATCAGAGAGGTGCAATACCCCGACTAGCTTGCAAACGTCATTCTGGTACACAAAAAGAATTGCAAGTCGAGAGTCTGCATTGACTTCATAAATCTGAATAAGTCATGCCCAAACGATCCCTTCCCCTTGCTTCATATAGACAAGTTGGTAGACACAACAACAGGACACCAGCTGATGAGTTTCATGGATGCCTTCTCCGGATACAAAAAATCCTCATGCACCCAGAAGACCAAGAGAAGACCTCATTCATTACTTCTCGATTGATATATTGTTACAAGGTAACGCCTTTTAACCTAAAGAATCCACATACTAGAGGATGGTTAACATGATGTTCGTAGACCAGATCAACAAGACCATGGAAGTCTACATAGAAGACATGCTGTAAAATAATTAGAAGCAAAAGACCACAGAGCTTACCTACGACAGACCTTCTCCACGGTGAGGAAATATAAAATGAAGTTTAATCCCTCCAAGTGTTCTTTCAGAGTAAGGTCATAGAAATTCATGGGGTATATTATAACATACCTTGTGATCGAGGAAAATCTAGATCAAATCAAGGCGATCCATGTTATTCCTTCGCCTAAGAGCCCTAAGGACATACAAAAGCTAACAGAGAGATTGGCAGCCTTAAGTAGATTCATATCCAGACATTCTGATAAGTCACACGCGTTCTTTGAAGCTCTAAAAACGCAAAGAAATTTACGTGGGATCAAGTATGCGAAGACACCTTGCTCAAACTGAAAGAGTATCTCACCACACAATCTATATTCTTCAAACCTCAAGTTGGAGAACTGCTCCTGGTGATGTCTACATAATCTAATGCATATTTAGCATCATTTTGTATGTGCTTTAGTTGCATTTAGGTTGGTGTAAAAAATTTAAGTGTTAGAATTCATATAGTTTCATAGTTGAGTCTAGTTTACGATTATTCGCATTTTGCATGCATTTCTTTGCATTTTGTAGGGAATGGATCTTGACAAGAATGAGAGTACTTTGGAATTTGATTCTTGATGCAAATGAGGTGAAGAACAAGCAGTAAAAAAGGGAGAATGAAGGAAAATCAATGAAACCAAGAAGGATGCAAAGGAGCCATCAAAAGAGCAAAGAAGAAGCAAAGGATTGCGTATGTGTGGGGCTATCGACCATGAAGGTCGATAGTGGCATGCATCAGGTCGATAGTTGCACGCGTAAGATAGTTTCCTGCCAATAAATTCTACTATCGACAAGATTGGTCGATAGCAACATGCATTAGGTCGATAGTGGCATGCGTTTGCCAACTTTTCACTTTAGGGAACCCTTCTCATCCCCCTTTCCTATAAATATCACCTCTTAGACTTCAAGAACACTTGTGCTAGCTAAGCTACAATTTTTTGTTTGTTCTTGTGTTTCTAAGATTGATTTAAAGATTTTTAAACAATTTGTGCTTGGATCTCATTAAATCATTCATGTGTCTCTCCTCTCTTTGAATCATTTGTTTTTCCTTGTTCTTCATCAAGTTTCTTCCTTTTTCCAAGATTCTTCCTTTTTTACAAAGTTGAGATTTTTCTTGGATTTTCTTGTGTTTCTTTACATTCGATCATCTTTCCCGATCTCATCTCATCTTCTTCTCACTTCAAGCATGGACTTTTGTTGGTGCCAAAAACGGTCATCTCGAAATCCACGTCCAAGATCGCATCTCCAATCGGACTTACTCGGAAACACGACCAATGTCTAGACTCACCGCCGTCTAGACTTAACGTCTTCTAGACTTACTGTCGTCTAGACTTATCATCATCAAGACTTAACGCCTTCTAGACTTACTGTCGTCTAGACTTATTATCATCAAGATTTAACGTCTTCTAGACTTACCTTCGTCTTGACTCTTCATCGTCTAGACTTAACTATCGTTCGAAGAAGTCTATCTTTCCACAAACGACTAAAGCGCCCGAATGCTAAAGTTAACGTCCATGATCTACGGATAACTCTCGGAAGACCTCGCAATACAAATTTCGGAACGATACGAAACCTCCGTGACCATCGGAGAACCGCATCGTTTCGAAGAAATGTCTAAACGCCGATTGACGCCAAACCTACGAATGAGTCTTGGAACCGATTGACGACTGAACTAGAGGCTGATCTAGACGTCGATTGGAACCAAGACCGGAGGTCCGTCGTGGCACCAATTGGTGCCAAGACAGAGTGTCTGTCTTGGCGCCGGTTGGCGCTGAGACGCGGATAACGTTCAGTTGTAGTATGTTGACTAAACCACGTCCTTTCCGATTGTCATTTCCATCGAATCGTCGCTTGATCATCTCTCGTTTCGTCTTGATTGGAATGCCCGTTAAACTGTCGTAATGACAATCGTGAGGATTCATCTTTTCCGTAGGATTTCATATCGATCATGTAAAACGATGACGGTTAACTTAAGCACCGGAAGAATCTAAACTATACGATAAGTCTTACCATTTCACGAAACTATCATTGCAAAGCCATACGAAGAATGACTTCTCCGAAAGGAATCGTAAAAGTCACTTAGCTGCGAAACGGCCCGAAAGGGCCCAAACCGCGATGATAAGTCCACTTACGATTCTAGACGAGAATCGACCCATTTGCAGTGACGGTTATGGAAGGTTTTCGTGATTAAAGTTAAACTCAGCAGGATGAGGAAAGATCTCGAAAAAGAATATATGCGAATCAGGGAAAAGGAATATTTCCGCAAAGGGATAAGCATGAATCGGGTCGGAAAAGGAAAAGAGCCAAGCCCACGAAGATCTATACAAAGGACGCAAAGAGAAAGAAGAAGAGAAAATTCATACACAGAACTTTTCGTCACCGTAAAACACTTAGAAAAACTAGGGTTCTTACTTTGTTTTCGTTAGCGAGCTGCGTCTCAACTAGGTTACGAGTCTACGCTGTAGCTCTAGGTAATCGTCGCCAACAGTTCGCGGCCACGGCTTAACACCGGTTACGCACGGTTCGATCATGAATTCGAATAAGATCCCTTAACTTTCTTTGTTA
>OVAN01011970.1:193-14166 GCA_900406275.1 Anastatica hierochuntica | reverse complement strand
TGAACGGATCCTTGACCGAAGAATAGCTTCAACCCTCTAATAAAGTCTAGATAAACTCATTTTCATTCTTAGATTTAATTNTAGTTTAAGTATCAACCGTCACCTCTCTCCCTATTTGCTTAGCTTAGGAGATATTGCTTATTCCTAGTGCTTGAGTCTCTAGTTCTCGTGGGTTCGACCCTTAAGTACTACAATCGACATAGCCGTATACTTGCGGTTTAATGAGGATTGTTAGTTGATTAAGATCTATTAATTTAAAACTTGAAGTTAATCACTAGCGAAATCTAGCCTCAACAGTTGCGCACGCTCGGACCACGAATTCGAATAAGATCCCTTATACTTCCTTCGTTATCTGTGTGTCTCGATTGTTGTCCATGTTTTGATCCACGATTCTCTTTTCATCTTCAAACTGTTTCTCATTACGAATCCTGTTACTTTACTGTCGTTTTACATATCTCGCTTCGCAATCTGTTTCATTAGTTTTGTATTTCTTATCCATTAACTTCCGCATTCACTGCTTGATCTGTCGATATTTGGCTACAGAGAGCCCATGAACCACATAACATTGACAGTGAGAATTTCGGTTCCCAGAATGACGTGAAGAAATATTTGAAGTCATTTGATAGAGGGAAACAAAAGATTCATCCGTGCGTAAATGACTCCTTCCTTTTTAGGAAGAAGTACAAGATTCTTGAGAGTTGTAATAAATGCAAATCCTCAAGATGGAAAACTAACAAGATTACTGGTAGAGTAAAGAAGGGTGTTCCGCAAAAAGCATTATGGTACTTTCCGATAATACCACGCCTCAAGAGGATGTTCAGGTTCTAGGAAATCACAAATGACTTGCGGTGGCATTCTAGGAACAAGAGTAGCAATGGGAAATTGCGTCACCTGGTAGACTTTGTGGTTTGGGAGCAAATAAAATACAAGTACCCTTTTTTTGCCACTAAAGAAAGGAACATGCAGCTTGGACTTTCAACTGATGGATTCAATCCATTCAACATGAGGAGTTCTAATTACAGTTTTTGGCTGGTGTTATTAGTTAACTTCAATATGCCTCCTAACCTATGTATTAAGAAAGAGAATATCATGCTTGCCTTATTGATTCCTGGTCTACACCAACCTGGAAACAACATAGAAGTCTACCCAGAACCCCTTGTAGAAGATTGAAACCATATGTGAGAGAAGGGAGAGGTAACCTATGTCGCATACAACAAAAGTGATTTTACGCTAAGGGCTATCCTCTTATGGAAAATCAACGATTTTCCCGCTTACTGCAACATAGCAGGCTGCAAAGTTAAAGATAAGATGACATTTCTTGTATGTGGGAAACACACAGATAGTTCGTGGTTGAAAAATTGCATGAAGCATGTTTATATTAGCCATAGAAAGGGTCTGCCACCGACACATAGTTAGCGATCTAAGAAAGCATGGTTAGATTCAAAATCAGAAAATGGAAGCAAAGGTCAGATTCTTACAGGTCATAACATCTCTCAAATCCTGAAAAACTACAAGAATGATTTTGGAAATGCTAAAGAAAGTATAAGGAAGAAGAAAAGGATTGAATGTGGTGGATCAAACTCTGATGGCAAGGATGAAAACAGTGAATCAGAGGAGGAGGAAGAAGAAATTGAAATAGACGAGGAGGAGATATCAAGATGGAAGAAACGGTCCATCTTTTTCAAACTGCTTTATTGGGAGGTATGTATCTGTTTTTTTTATTCTTTCCAAAGTTTAAACATTCTTTACACAATTAAGCAAGTTGGATTTATTTAACTGAATTTATTCTTTTGTGTCTTGGAACTGTTTAGGAACTCCTGTTTAGATATAACTTAGAGGTAATGCAAGCAGAGTGATAAACCATATTTTTACATGTTTTTACCTTAGGTTGTTATTCATTTTTACATCTTTTATGCTTTTTTAATTATAAATGGTATTTTTCTCGTATTTGTAGTGTTAAAAGTCATTTGAGGTCGAACAATGTATTTAGGAGCAATTTAGACTCATTTGGAGCAAAAGTCAAGTTTTGGACAGTTTCAATGCATCAGAAAGATCATTAAAGATGGAGGCTTTACCCTCAGTGGATTTCGATGTAATTTGGACAATAACTAAAATTTTGAGATATCTCTAAATGAAGTTGGTTTCAAGGCAATTGGATCTCTGGATCAAAACTTATAAGCGATTTAGTTCATACTGGTCTGTCTGCCTTGAAGCTTGAGAGTGCCCAGAAGTAAGCTGTGACCGAGTTTAGCAAGAAATGAGCACCAACCGGTGCCAGAAGCTTCCCTGACCGGTTGGCAAGAGTTTTACACCAGTCTGGGCAAAAAATCCCCCTAAACTGTTCGCAGCATTATTACACCTCAATTTAACTTAAACCAACTTTTCTTAACCTAATGCTATATATACTTGCATTTAGCCTTTTGTGACGGGAGTGCCACCTTATTAGCACGAAAAATAGATTAGAAACAGAGACATCTCGTCCATAACTCCATCGGAGATTTTCGATCTCAACCTTTGCATTTGGGAGATAGATTTCCACTCTTGTATCATCATAGCGAAGTCCTCTAAACCCTTTTTTTACCACTATTTGAAATGATTGCATTTAATTTTGATTGATTTTCACCTCTGTCCATGTCTGAGTAGTCACTTGTTAGGTTGTAGATAATCAACGGGTCCATGAATTCATGAGTTTATCGAATTGATGTAGGGAATGATCGAATAGTTCTTCATCTTTTCTTGATCTTAATGTTGTAGCTAACTTGATCACCTAGCTACTAATCTTAGGTAGATTTAGATTCCAAAAGCTTTTAAATCACTTGATCTTGTATTTGATGGGCAAACCGATATAGGCAACGAAAGTGGATCGATAAATGTTTGTGAACAGTTGAGTCTTGAACGAATTAATGTGTGTTTATATACATTAGAACTGTGCGAAAGTCGATGAATCTTTGTATTTCAGCATAGGATCCCGAACCTCGAATGTGGAGAGGATTTATATTTGTGACTTGAGTTCTAGAACGGTGTTTAATGCTTCCCTGAAAGCCGATATTCTTAAAATCATGTTTCCGATAGATTTATACTGCCTAGCGTTTTTAATCATTTGAATTACCTTAGTTTTAATTGGTACTTTTGTTTTACTTGATGTTTCATTTAGTTAAGTAGCCAAAAATCCAAAAATCATATTTTGTTTAAGCTTAATATGAATCTTTATAAGTTGTAGTGCATGCTTAGTCTCCTGTAGATCGATACACTTAATACTACCACCTTGTTGTGCGCTTGCAGCTGAATGATACTCGTTTTGGGTGAAGACTTTTACCCCCATCAAGTTTTCTGGTGCCGTTGCCGGGGACTTTCATTGCCTACGATTTTTTGATTGGAGTTTAGTCTTCGATGTTTGTCTTTCATTTCGTTTGTTTCTTTACTTGTTATTGTTTTTGTTATTTTGGAGGACATAATGGAGTCAAGGATGGATGATCATATGCACGACCATCCCTTTTCTTCAAGACGACAAGTTAGTCTACCTCTTCGAGAGTCACATCATATAAGAGAGCGACATGGACAGCTAGACCTCTTCGGTCTTGCCCAATTACTTCAACCTGAAGGTTATGCTAAAGCTCTAGCACTTCTCAGCTACCCTCATGCTCTTCTATTACTGAACTGAATGCCAATTTAACCTCCTATTCACTCAGATTAGGAGTTTCAAATCAAACCAAAGCTTATCGCTTTTATATCTCAGCAACAGTTCCAAGGTCTTCCTCAAGATCCTTTGGACCATGTAGACTCTTTTGAAGACCTCTACAATCCAAACAACATCAAAGGAGTTTCCAAAGATTTTCTTAGATGCAAGCTTTTCACTTTCTCACTAGCAGGGAAAGCACTTCAATGGGTAAAGTCACTCCCACCGAATTCAATCACTACATGGGATGATTTCAAGAGAGCATTTATTCCTCAATTCTTAACAAAGAGGAGAGATTTACTTCTTCGATATAATATCTCAAATTTCCAGCAATGACTCCTTGAACCTTTCCATGAAAAGCTTTGGGTCGATTCAAAGACTACACAAGAGAATGCCCACAACATGGATTTTCTGAAGCATGTTTGTGGAATACTTTCTATGAAGCAGTAAGACGAGACGACAAATTCTTGGTGGACATCGCACGAAATGATAGCTTCATGAATCAAATAGTAAAAGCTGTGAGAATCTTGATTGAAAATCTTGCAGAGACTTGTGGTAAGAGTATGCCAAGTTACGAAAAAACTATCATGGCAATCATTGTGGAGACCACTACTTCTCTTATTTCAGTGATGAAGAAGATGATTTCTTCTATTTATACATAGGAAACACGACCTCACCAAGCTTCTGAAGTCATGAAAGAGGCTGACAATGAGTCTTTTCAAGGTCACTTTGTTGAATTTCCTGGAAGTTTTCAAGAAAAATCGATTAATATCATAGAAGGCCAAACTCTGAATTTTGGTAACCGATCTTTCTACAGTGGAACTCGTCCACAACAAAGGTTTTATACTCAAAAAAAATTCCTCGTGGAGCTTATTTCGAGCCCCAACAACAGTATACTAAGGCTAATCAAGGTGATTTCTATGGATCAAAGAAACAGTCCAATTTCGGTAATAATCCACAACCTGATTTCAGAAGACATCAAAGAGGAGAGTTAGAATCAATGGCGAATGACTTATTGAATGAGACAAGGCATATTCATAAAGGAACTCATTTCAAGATAAATCAATCTCAGCTAGACATTAGAGATAAGCTTAACACACTCTCTTCACATGTAAAGCATCTTGATCTTCAAATTGCCAACATTGCTAGTTCTTTAAAGAAACCATTCGGTTTTCTTCTTGGACAACCTGAGGCTAATCCAAGGAAAGAGAACGTTTATGTCATTAGATTAAGAAGTGGAAAGGATCTTGATGAAGTTAAAATGCCTGAGAACCTTCAGAAGAAGAATCAGCCTACGTTTTCAGCCCCTGAAGAAGAAACCGAAAAAGGGGACAAAGCTATCCAAGACAATGATAAGAAAGATGAGGCTGTCTAAGAAAAAATTAGAGAAAATGAAGATCTACCTCCTTAACCACATGTATACAAGCCTAGAATACCTTATCCCAACACTCTAAAGAAGCCTAAGAAGGAAAAAAGAATAAGCAAAACTAAAGGACCTTGTAAGCCAACTAACTGTAAGACTTCTTCTTGTTGATGCTTGTATGATCATTCTAGCCTTGAGAAAATACATGAAAAGCATATTGACCAGAAATGTTAGTCTAGAAGAAGGAGTTATGATGATTACGAAAGAGTGCAGCACTGCCTTACAAGGCAATATTCCCGAGAAACTAGAAGACCCGGGCAGCTTTGTACACTCTTGTGAGATTGAAGGTACAACCTTCAATCTATCTCTTTGTGACCTTAGAGTAAGTGTCAATTTGATGCCATTTTAAGTAGCTAAATGTCTTGGCATCACAAGTTTCAAACCTACAAAGATCTAATTGGTTTCGTGGATAGATCAGTGAAACGTCCAATTGGTGTAGTTGTTGACATAAGAGTTATGATAGGTGAATGCTTTGTCCCTTCTCACTTTGTGGTCCTCAAATTTTACAAGGAACCTAAAGATCCTTTCATCCTTGGACGTCAGTTCTTAGCTACAGCAGGAGCAATCGTAGATGTAAAAGGAGGAAAGATCGATTAACATCTTGTAGACTTAGTAATGCAGTTCGAAGTTGATAAGTCTCTACAAAAGCCAACAATTGATGGACAAGCCTTTTGGGTGGATGAATTGGCAGAATCCTCAGGAGAAATCTATGAAAAACTCCTTTTAATGGATCCCTTGGATATAGATTTAACTCAAATCCAAGATGAAGATGGATACCTAAGTAGTGAAGCAGAATGGTTTGTTGAAACGCTGAATTCTACAGATCAAGAAAAATCTGAAAGATTTGTATATTTAGAAAATAAAGACGACAGACCACCAGCCCCTTATCTTTGTCCTAGAGAGATCCATGACCCTTGGAGTTAACTAAAATCCCCTAAGGTCGAGCTCAAGGAGCTTCTAGTGGGATTTCATTATGCTTTTCTTTGTCCTAGCAAGACATATCTTGTTATCATCAATTCAGGACTTAACAATGTGGAGAATGAACTACTTTTATGTGAGCTTAGGAAGCATAGAAAGAACTTAGGGTAATCACTTGATGATATCATGGGCATATCTCTTGATCTATGCATGCACGAAATCCATTTGGAAGACGAATCAGCTTCTTCTATCGAACCTCAAAGGAGGTTGAATCTGAACTTGAAGGATGTAGTCAAGAAGGAGTTCATGAAACTTTTTGAAGTCGGAGTAATATCTGCAAATTTGAAAAGCAAATGGGTCAGTCCAGTACATGTGGTCCCAAAGAAAGGAGGAGTAATATTTGTCAAGAACGAAAATGATGAGCTAGTCCCCTGGAGAACCATCACCGACCATCGAATGTGCATTGATTACATGAAGCTAAATGTCGTGACCAAAAAGGATCATATCCTCTACCATTTATTGATCAAATGCTGGAACGTCTTGCTAATCATCCTTATTATTGTTTTCTTGATGGCTATTCAGGGTTCTTTCGAATTCTCATTCATTCGGATGATCAAGAGAAGACAACACTCACATGTGACGTAAAGGTTTTCTTGGGTGTCAAAGTTTAATATTTATAAGACCTAATACACTACGCTGAATCCCGCAAGATAACGGGGTCAATTGTAGTATTTTAGGGTCGTCCAAGTTTTTAAAGGCTTGACTTAGTAGAATTTAAACAAGGAGGTTGTACTAAGGCTCCTAGTCTAGGCAGCGGTATAGTAAGAGATTATCACGGGTCCCTACTAAACCTAATCAAAAGGGAGAGTAACCATGGTGAATGTTCAAATAAAGTAAGCAATAACAAGATAGCATAAAAGTAAAGCAAGCAAAGAACAACTTTGATCTAATCAAAAGATAAGTAGGATCTTGAGACAATGTTTATGGGTTCGGGTTCAATCTAGAGTTGTAATGGATTTGGATAAGGCTTTATTAAAGGATCTAGCTATTTCTTGACCAAGGGTCCATTTTTTATCGATCAATCCACTCTCGTGACGGAGATCTATTCACCTATACACACTACAAGGCTCAACTCTCGTTTGTTGCCCATCTAAGCATGTATGTGATAGTGAGTCTCAAGCCCTTATAGCCACTTAAAACCTTGGTGTCCTTAAAGGCAAACTACTCTCATAACTCAAGGTGAAAAACATAGGTCTAGTTCTCACAAGCATTTCATCGAACACTTTCTAGGCGTCTTTGAGGAAGCAATGAACCTTGAAGAACTAAACTAAACGTAGTAGAAATCATGCTAAGATCTAGCCTAAACATTCATTACAAACCCTAAATCTAACCCTAACCTACGATATCTAAAGATCCAAAGAAGATCTACTCACTAAATCTAATGAAAATCCAAAGACATGAAATGGGTGTTTGAGCTCCCAGGGTTTAGAAGAATAGATCTAGAGAGAAAAGATCCGAAGAACTTAAACAAATCAAAGTGTTATTACAAGGTTTTTTATCTTCAACAAATGTCTAAAAGATGTAGAAAAGATGATAGAGAGATTCTTTTTGTTCTGGAAGCATAAGGATGTATTTATACTAAAGAGAGAGTGAAGGAAGCCCTAAAACAAAGGTATTTTCGGCCAAGGTTGTCAGCCGTCGAGCTTCCAGGTCGATGGGAGCCTACCTGGGATAGATGGCTGGCAACCTTCAGAGGAAAACATGTGAGTTATTGCCTAGGTTGCTGGCCATCGACCCTGGGTAGCTGGCCATCGACCTAGGGGTCGATGGGAGCCAACCTTGAGCAATTTTTGATGCTTCTTGCTCCTATTTGATGCCTAATTGATCTCCAAGTCTTCCATAGTATTTTTCTCCTTTTCTCCATGATTTCTTAGCTTCAAATCCACCTTGAATCCATGCCTAGAGCCTCCATAGATCCATCCTAAGTTGCACCTACAAAATGGCAAGAAAATGCATGCAAATGCAAGATGTTCCTAAACTTGACTCTATACTCAAATTAATGCATTCTAAGACTTAAATGCCATATATACAACCTAAAAGTGGATGAAACTAAACTAAAATGAACCTAATTATACATGAAAATATATACACATCTACATGACCTTATGGTACCTCTGCATGTCGCATCATTTGTATTATGTAATGCTCCAGCATCTTTCCAAAGATGCATGATGTTAATATTTACTAACTTCATAGAGGAGATAATGGAAGTTGAAATGGATGACTTCTCGTTTTACGGAAAATCTTTTGAGGGATGTCTACAAAATCTCAGTAAAGTGCTTCAACGATGCGAAGACAAATATCTCGTGCTCAATTGGGAGAAATGTCACTTCATGGTAAGAGATGGATAGTCCTTGAACATCAAATCTCAGATAAAGGAATAGAAGTTGACAAAGGAAAGATAGAAGTTATAATCAGTCTACAGCCACCAATGAATGTAAAAGGTATAAGGAGTTTTCTTGGTCATGCGAGCTTTAATAAAATATTTTCAAGGAATTCTCTAAAACAACTCGACCTCTTACTCAGCTCCTATGTAAGGACGTCCCTTTTGAGTTCAATTATGAATGCTTAATTGCATTTAACAAGATCAAGGATGATCTTATCAGTACCCCAATTGTGTAGTTACCAGATTGGGAACTTCCTTTCGAAATCATGTGCGATACAAGTGGTTATGTTGTAGGAGCTGTTCTTAGAAAACGGAAAGATAAGAAACTTCATGTCTGTCACTGTTGGTGTCAAAAACAGTTATCTCGAAATTAACGTCCAAGATCGCATCTTTAATCAAACTTACTCGGAAACACGACAAACGTCTGGACTTGTCGTCGTCTAGACTTAGCATCGACTAGACTTACCGTCGTCTAGACTTAACGTCGTCTAACCTTACCATCATCTAAACTCACCGTCATCTAGACTTAACGTCGTCTAGACTTATCTTCATCTAGACTTGCCGTCATCTAGACTTGCCTTCGTCTAGACTTACCGTTTTCTAGACCAAAAGCCAATTGGGGTCTAGACGATCTTTCAAAGAAGTCTATCCGTCCGTGAGAAACTAAAGCATCTGAATTCTAAAGTTAGCATCAATGGCTTTCGGAAAACTCTCAAAAGGCCACACGATACAACCTTCTGAGCGATACGAAACCACCGAAAGCATCGAAGAACTGCGTCGTTTCGGAGAACTATCTAAACGCCGATTGACGCCAAACCTACGAACGATTCTTGGCACCTATTGACGACTAAACCAAAGGCTGGACTGGACGTAGATCAGAACCAAGACCAAGGCCTTGTCTTGGTGCCAGATGGTGCTAGGAGGGTGACAACGTTCAGCCGTTACCCGTTGGTTGAACCACGTCCTTTCCGATCATCATTTCCTTTGAATCGTCACTTGATCGTCTCCCATTTTGTCTCAATTGGAGTTTCCGTCAAACCTCTTGACGATAATCGTAAGGATTCGTACTTTTCGCGGACTTTGTATCGATCGTGTAAAACGACGACGGTTAACTTAAACACCGAAAGAGTCTAAACTACACGATTAGTCTTATCATTCCACGAAACTATTACCCCTTGGTCTTACGAGAAACGGTTTCAACGAAAGGAATCGTCAAAATCACTTAGCCGCGAAACGGCCCGAAAGGGCCCAAATCGCGGTAACACACCACTTACAATTTCGGGCGAGAACCGGCCCATTTACGATGACGGTTTGCCAGGGTTTCGCGAAAATGTTAAGTTCCGAGAAGATAAGGAAGGATCTCGAAAATGATATATGTGAATCGGGGAAAAGGAATATTTTCACGAGAAGATATGCACGAATCAGGGATGAAAAAGGAAACGAGCCAAGCCCACGAAGACCTATATAAAGGGTGCGAATGAGAAGGATGAGGAAAGAAGACAATTTTCGTCACCACAAACACTTAGTAAACTAGGGTTCTTACTTTGTTTCGTTAGGGATTCGTCGCCAACAGTTCTTGCGGCCACTGCTTANTTGCGGCCACGGCTTAAACACCGGTTGCGTATGCTCAAACACGAATTCGAATAAGATCCCTTTTCCTTTCTTCGTTAACTGTGTCTTTCGATTATTGTTCTTCGTATTCGGTTACGTTTTGATCTACGATTTACTTTCGTGTTGATACTATTTCACGTCACGAATCCTGTTTACTTAAACTTGTTCTTACGAATCCTGTTATCTCATCATTGTTTTACGCATTTGGTTTTGCAACCTGTTTCGTATCAATCACACTTACGTTATTCATCTTGTTTCATCTTACTTTCGTCATACGAATCATGTTAATTTTGATCTCGCAATCTGAATTCATATCTGCTTTACTCACGCTTTTTGTCTTATTTCGCTTCGCAGCTTAGTTTCGTAACTTTAACCTAATTTCTCGTGTTCAACATTTGATCTCATCGCTTTTTGGCCACATAGAATCCGTGAACCACATAAACATTGACAGTGAGAATTTCGGTTCCCATAGTCACTATGCTAGCAGGACCTTGGATGATGCACAATGCAACTATACAACAACCGAAAAAGAGTTTCTAGCGATCGTCTTCGCGTTTGAGAAGTTTCAATCCTATTTGGTGAGTTCTAAGGTAATTGTTCATACTAATCATGATGCCCATAAGTAATTATTGTCAAAGAAAGATGCCAAACCACGTCTCATTAGGTGGATCATCTTACTAGAAGAGTTTGATTTGGAGATCAAAGATATAAAAAAAGGGTGTAGAAAATAGCGTGGCAGATCATCTCTTTCGAATGAGAATAGAAGAATCGATCCCTATGAATGATTCCTTACCTGAAGAACAAATGTATGCTATGAATGCCATCATAAAAGAAATCCCAAGACCCCCACGGACAGAACCAAGGAGAAGAAGCTCAGTCGAAACTCCATGGTATCGACACATAGCTAATTTTTTGGCAACTGACATCGAGCCCCCTCACTTCTTTGGATACAAGAAGAAGAAGTTCGTAAGGGACACTAGATTCTACTTTTGGGACAAGCCTTTCCTCTACAAAAAGTGTAAGGATGGAATGTTTCGGAAGTGTCTTCCGAAAGAAGATGTTACTGAAATTTTACATGGATGTCATAGTTCAGCTTATGTTTACCACTTTGCTAAATTCAAAATCGTTTCTAAAATCCTACAAGCGGGTTTTCGATGGCCTAAAATTTTTAAGGACCCCCAAGCAATTATATCAACATGTGATGCTTGTCAGAGAATGGGAAATATAAGCAAAAGGAATGAGATGTTGATGTTATCGTATTTTGCATATTATAGCTTAATATTTAGTACAATTTTCTTTTCATTCTACAACTTTTTAGATCATTTTAACTCCTTTTTTGAGTCTTAATTAGGAAAGATCATATAGGGGTCTTAGATGATGCATTTGTACATCCTTCTCCTCTTTTTCACCCTATCTCAGGTCACCTTGATGATCACGGATGAACCCGGAGACTCAGAAGCAAGAACTGACAGCTTTGGCACCAACATATATGGATGGCGGTGTAGAGGGTTCTGGCTGGCGGTCTGCAACACCAAGCCAGACTGTCAGCCAACTTCAGGACAAGGCTGGCGGGAAGAGGGGTCTGGCTGGCGGTCTACAACAACCATCCTAGACTGCCATCCCTTCTGTTTCCACTCAAAACTTAGGTTTTGATCCGGTCTGTCTTGGATTAACCCGACCCAACTTCTTTATTTCTATAAATACTCATCCAAATCTAAGAAAAACCATAAGCTTTAAATTTTGATGAACTTTTGTATGTGTTTTGGATCTAGAGAGAAATCTCTTTGTTAATCTTAAAAGTTTACATCTTTATCCTTTCTTCTTCTTCCTTTATGATTGCTATGAGTTTTTCTCTAGTTTCTATGACTTCCTTGAGCATGATTAGTGAGTAGTAATCTAATGTAAGCATGGGTTAGGTTGAACAAGGTAGATCAAGATGTTAATAATGATGTTAGAGGTTGGGTTTATATAGCTTCACATGATTTAGGGATGTTTAGAGCTAGATTTGAAGTGATTAATCAAATCCTAGATCTTAAGGCTTTCATACCCGGAAGGTATTTGATGAAATACCTAAGAGAATCTAAATCATGCTTAGCATTCTTAGCCTATGGGAATAGATTATTAAGGGGTTAAGTATGCTATTTGCTTGTGTATAATGATTGATAGACTTTAAATCACTATTGGGAGATTGAATTGATTTAGAGTTTGTTAAATGGACTAGAATCATGGAAGTGATCTAGTTGACTCTTTTCCTTGCCTTTGATATGGACTTCATTACCCAAACCTTGCATTTAGTTAGAATTTGGATCATTTGATCATAGACCTAGCTCATTGCTTGCATGTTCTTCATCATTGATCCTTGTTAATAAGTATTTAGTAGTTGAGTTTGCTATCTTGTTTTGCTTTGATTGTTTGATTTAAGCTAGAAATCCAATTGCAATTGATAGACTTAGATCAATGAACTAGTAATAGGATTGATTGTGCGAAAGGTTTGCTCGTTGTGGATTCGATAACCCATTACTACAACTACTAGCCTTATACTTGAGGTTTAGAGTTTAGTTGGGATTAAAACGCGATAGAGAATCCATCTCAATCAAGTTTTTGGCGCGGTTTCCAGGGAGCAACATATTTTGCCTTTTAGTCTTTATTAGTTTATTGAGACTAAGTCATTTCTTTTTATTTAATGTCACTAACTCTTGTTCACTCTTTGTTCTTTTCTTTGTAGGTGCATTAACTTGCGTAATAAAGGTCCATGAATTTTGATTCTACAAGTGGAAGATATAAGAAGATTTGAACGAGACAACTCTAGAGCAAGGATAGAAAGTGATACACTCGAGCATCTACAACGCTTTGGAATGGAGAACTCTCATCCTATTGGTATTCAAAGAAACAATATGGGTGACAAAAACCAAGCTCAAGGAATTGAGATCCAAGACCAAGTTTGTCCTAGAGCACAAAGGATAGGTGCTTATTATGAGCCCAACATGTGGAGAGTAAGGATCGGTATTCACCCTCCCGCGGTAGTACCAATAACTTTGAGATGAAGCATAGCCTTATCAACATGGTCCAAAACAACAGCTTTATGGTCGACCATCGAAAACTCTTTTGCCATCTTGATGAGTTTGAGAGGCTTTGTACGACCTTAAAGATAAATGGGGTAAGGGAGGAAGTCATCAAGATGATACTATTCCCCTTCTCATTAGGAAATATAGCCGCTCAATGGGAGAAGAGTATCTGCACGGATTTAGTCTCTACATGGGCCCAAGTTGAAAAGGAATTCATGACGAAGTTCTTTCAGAAGCAAAAAGACGGCAAAAATTCGAAACGATATAACAATTTTCAAACAAGGGTATAATGAGTCGTTTCATGAAGCTTGGGAACGTTTGAAATCTTATATCCGGTTTTGCCCTCATCACAGAGTAGCTAAGGATGCTTTGCTAAGGATTTTCCATCACAGTTGTTTGGAAAAATATCGTTCTTCGCTTACGTTTTTCGTTTACTTTTTATTCGCTTTCGTATTCATTCTGTATTCGTTAACGTTTATATATTCTTATGAATCTTATTACTTTACCACCTTTAAATGCATGTCACTTCGCAATCTGTTTCGTATTGATTCACTTTCGTTATCTACTTGTTTCGTTTCGTAATCTGTTTATCTCTTAGTTTCATATTTCTTATTTATTAATTGTTTCACTTACCGCTTGATCTGTCGATCTTTGGCTACAGAGAGTCCGTGAACCACATAACATTGACAGCGAGAATTTCGGTTCCCACAGTTTGGCGCTAGAAGGAGGGTACACACGCAATTTTTTCACGCTAGATCACTTTTAGAGCAGAAAACGATATGTCTGAAACAGCACACGATATCGTTGATGTACATACAATTTGATGCATATTTT
>OVAN01011969.1:0-12445 GCA_900406275.1 Anastatica hierochuntica | reverse complement strand
ACCAAGGTGTTAGATGGCTATAAGGGCTTGAGACTCACTATCACGTACATGCTTAGATGGGAAACAAATGAGAGTTGAGCCTTGGTGTGTATGGGTGAATAGATCTCCGTCACGAGAGTGGGTTGATCGACTAAAAAGGGATCCTTGGTCTAGAAATAGCTAGATCCTTTAATAAAGCCTTGTCCAAATCCATTACAATTCTAGATTGAACCCGAATCCATAACCATTGTCTCAAGATCCTACTTTTATTTTGATTAGATCCAAAGTTCACTATTTGCTTGCTTTACTTTTATGCTATTTTATTATTGCTTACTTCATTTGAACAATCACTATGGTTACTCTCCCTTTTGATTAGGTGTAGTAGAGACCCGTGACAGTCTCTTACTATTCTGCCGCCTAGACTAGGAGCCTTAGTATAATATCGTTGTTTAGATTCTACTAATCCAAGCCTTTAAATCCTTGGACGATCCTAAAATACTACAATTGACCTCGTTCTCTTGCGGGATTGAGCGTAGGGTATTTAGGTCTTATAAATATTAAACTTTGACCACCGGGAAACCGCTACGTCAGATGCCCCTTGGCTCCCACTCCTTTGATCCGTTCCTTGCCTTAGCCTTGGTCTTAAGTCATGAGAATATGAACTGGCCTCCGAGGTAGCCATCGTCTTTGAATGCGAGTAATATATATACTTCGTTAAATGACCTTTCTTTCGTTTGTTTAAAGGATCATATCAACGCCTTAGTGCAAGGGCATTATTCTCGCTAGTGGAGGCCATGGCAAACCTTGTTACAACTGGCAGGAGTTCTGATACCTCTGATGGCTTTTCATGGAGGGGCCATAGAAGTCAACGACTGTTATCTTGACTTGTATGCATTTGTTTCGTCCAACGCTATATTTTGCCATGCATGAGTTCCTTTGCGGGTGCTGAACTTCTTTTGGGCCTTTGTGCCATTGAGCTCGTTCTTAGGTTGTTTGGCCTCGAAACTTTTTGTGTCTTTGAGACTCGAAGCTCCAATCCTGATAGGCTCTTAGGGCTTTTATCCCATTTTTCCTTGGCTCCGTCTTACTGCTTTCCACTCCTTCGACCTTTTATTTCTCGGTCATCTTCTTAGTCTATTATCTTGGTAGATATGCTCTATCGAGGAGACGCCGAATCAATATTGTAGTATTGGTGAACCACAACGGCTGCCTTTGCGACAAATTGGTTTGCGCTGGTTGCGATGGATTTATACAAACCTCTTTCTGAAGGTGTAGACTATGGATTCTGGATCCGTTTTTTTTAGATGTTTGATCCTGTCAGGTCCATGGCAGAGGTTAGCTCCTTGCATTCTCTTCTGAGTTCCAAGGCTCTCTTGCTCTTTGGGCATGACACTCCAATCTTTGGGGCCTTCAGCCCTAGACGGTCAAAGCACTCTGAGCTATTGGTTCTGGTCACGCTGTTGGGGCCTAGATATCCATAGCTTTGATAGGTCCAAGATCTTTCGTCGTTGAACCTGCATTCAAAGAAACGTGGGGCACATAGACCTAGTTGACTATGGTCTCTAGGGAATTAGATTTACAAATTTTTCAATTTGATATCTAAACCTGGGGGCACATGGGCTTAGAGAACAAAGGGTTCGTGGTGGTCTTAACTAAGTGTAACTGTGGGGCATCAAGCCCTTGGCGAACCATGGGTTCATATCTGTTTGACTATGAAAGTATGGTTTCTGTGAGTTAAGGTCCTGCCAATTTTACGCTTTATGAATCACGAATTCATAAGCGTTTTACTTGGCATGCCTTAATCTCGATTGAGACCTATGTTTTAATACATAGACCGGTGGGCACACCTGCCTATGGGAACACCTGCTTGTTTGAACATTTAGTCCCTGGGGCCGAAGCCTTATTGACACTTTGTGTCAAAGTTTTTGCTAGTTTTATTGTGACCGACCGGTTTTAAGTTTTTCTATGAGTCGCGTACTAGGATGGACAGAGGTGCACATATCCATTAGTTTTGCTAACTCATACTTTTGATGCATTGCATCTACCACCATTAGGAGCCCACCCACATTTTGCCATGGCCTTTCAACCATGGTCTTTAGGATCCCATCCGCATTAGATGGACCATAGTTAGGAGTATGTCCACATTCCGCCATGGCCTTTCAACCATGGTTTTTAGGATCTCGTTCGCATTATATGGATTTTTTTTTTGTCACAAGGCCTTGGTGGGCATAAAGCCTTAGTTTAAATTGCCCGATTATCCTTAGTTATTACTAACCTAGGTTCTCGTGGTCAACCCTGTCCACAATATTTAGGCTCGGTCTAGTTATTTTCGGAGGCGTCTTATTTATATCGACTTTTCTTTAAAAAGAATCACTTAGGTGATAAATCGCTCTTTCACTGAAAATCAATTTTTATTCTAGACTTGCCCTTGCATCACGGACAGTTAGATAAGGAAGAATCCGAAATCAGAATCCCCCTGACAAGGGCCTCATAGGTTATTAGGCGCCATGGTTTAGGGATTTTTTTAACTCGATCGACTCCTGTGCTCCCGTCAGGCTCGCCTCTTTCCTGTGGCCTTGCCCCCTGACCGGTATGTGGCGTTATTCTCCGAGGGTTGCTTTCTTCATGCAATGGCTCGACAGAGGTCTCAATGACAGTGGCCATTGAACGGGGCTTGGGAGCGATGGCTCTGAGGGTTGTATGGTAGCAAGAGCGGGCCCATTCATGATCTCCTTTGATCTCCCTTATTCCTCAAGGTGTTGGGAATTTCAAGGATTGATGTAAAGTTGATGGAACAGCCTTCATATCATGTATCCAGGGCCTCGCCATTATTGGGTTATACGCCGAGGAGAAATCCATAATGAGGAACTTAGACCTTTGGTTGACACCTTCGGCGCACTACTTAGATGTGTCTCTCTTGTTTTGGGGGGGCCCGCATCTTTACCGGCCACTTCATTTTTCCGGTCAAATGTCCCAGCTCAGTCACTATTTCGGTCGAGGATATCACCATGCTGGACATGTCAGGCCAGGTCATGGGCACATACTTCTCGTGCTCCACTTTTGCTAAGGGCTTTGACCATCCTTTGGAGCCACCCTTGGCGGATTTTTCAGGTCTAGATCTAGCATTAGATTTCTCATCCTTGGTGGTGATATAAATCTCCTGAGGAGTCGGCACTCAAAGGTTGGTGAAGGATAAGTTTTGCTTCTGAGAAACCGTGAAGCTTCAAAGATCAAACGATGTGGAGAGAATGGTCACACGAAAGCTGCGGAAGACTTTCGATATACCGCTTGATTTTGTTGGATATAACGCACCAAAGAAAACCAAGGATTTTGTTGGATATTACACACCAACAAGAAGTGGTTGATATTACACACTATGATCGAAACAATGGATACGACACACCATTGAAAAAAAAAGGAGAATCTCTCTCAAAAAGGTTTCCAAAAATTGTACTCAAAGGCTTATCTTATTTAAATAGAGATTACAACTTATTTATAGAAAACTAGCTTGTAAACAAAGCTAGATAATTAATGGTCTAGGAAATCATGTAGAATTAAATAAAAACAATGCATGAAGGAGAGAGATGGTCATTGAATTAAGTACTCCTTGGACAAGAGAGAGAAGAACTTCTAACAATTAATTCTCTAATTTTCGTCACTCTTCTTGTCAAGGAAATAATCCACTTGTTTTGGCTTCTTTTTGGACTTGAAATTTCGTAAAAATGGGTTGGACAGTATAGATAATAACTTGGTTTGATTTCTGAATGTTTTCCATGCCCAAATCTTCATAAATCAGCTCATTAAGTCCTTCAAATAATGCAGAAGACGCCATCTTGATATTGATTCAGTTTGATTGTGTCCTGACGATTATTGATTGTCTTTGTTGCTTCCCAAGATCATATCAGGTGGCCTTGGAGTTAACATGCACTTTGGGATGATTTCTGTGCGCCAGTTGGGCCTGGTAGGTTGGGTCCTCTTCCCATTTAATTTGAGCCCAAGCTTTGGAGAGTACGTCCACCATGGTGTGGCAGGGATATTTGGTGAGGTCTTTGAATAGGTAACCATCATTCAGCAGTTCGTGTTTGAAGGCTGAGATGGCTGTGGTGGTGACGCAGTTAGGGACCGACACTTTATCCTTGTTAAATCGATGGAGGTACTCCTTAAAGCTCTCGTCTAGATGTTTCTTGATTTGATAGAGATCATCAAAGGAGCATCTCAAAACTCGACTGCTGGCGAACTGCTCAACAAAGCGGTCCGTTAGCATGGCGAAGGAGTTAATGTAGTCGTTGGCCAGGTTGTAGTACCACAATAGCGTTGGACCTGTGATGGTTGCTCCAAATCCTTTACACATACAGACCTCCAAGTACTCATAGCTGATAGGAGCGGTGAGCATACGTTGGCGATACTGCGAGATGTGCGTATCTGGATCGGTGGTCCCATCGTACAGAGTCATGACCGGCCAAGCGAATCTTTTTGGGACTTTGCTACGGGCGATAGCGTCAACGAAGGGTGTATCTGCATAGGAGTTGGGAGTGCTCTTGATAATTCGTGGAGCTACTCCCGGAAGACGCTTTATCATATTCTCCATGGCTTCTAGCCTTCCCGTTTCCATGGCTTCTACATCAAGGGCCTCGATATCGTTTCCCTCGTAGGGTTTGCTAGGACCGTTATGATGGTGCAAGCCAGGGGTCCGGGTCAACCATGAGCTTGGAGTCTGATGCGTCTGAGTTTCCTTAACGAAATTCGCTGGTGTTTCACCAAGTGTCTGCATCGATGGGACGCGATGTATCAGCATCTGTCTCTGCCGTCAAAGCTTTGAGAACCGCTTTCTCATCTTCCAGCTCCTTCAACCGAGCTTCGTTCTCTCTCAGCTTTGACGCGATCAGCTCGTACTCTTGAAGTTTCGCCGCGATCGCCGCGTCCTCGACTGTCTCGGGTGTTTCCTCCTCGGGTTGAATTGCAGCTGCTTCCTCGGACATGGGTTCGAGGGTTTTGTTGTTCTCTTGTTCGGATGAACTGTTAGATTCGCTCATCTTTGTTTCTTTGTTCTTGTTGAAATCTCACCCTCCTTCCAGCGCCAAACTGTTTGGGAGGTTTTTTGGTGATTCTTTGATGGAGAAAAACAAGAACAGAGTATGTTGATGGTTTTAGAGTTTTTAAGAGAGATGAGCGAAAGAGATTAAGAAGTATGTAAAATGATTCTTCTTTATTGATATTCAAGAGAGATTGATTACAATAGGTGTGTTTGTCAAAGTTTCGGATCCTTGAATTAGGGTTCTTCCCTTTGAATTTTTTTTTTTTTGTCAACGTTCTTCCCTTTGAGTTTATAGCATCCGAATTAGAGTATTTCTATATATTTTATGGATAACTTCTATATTCGAGTCTATCTTATAAAAAGAAATATTTCTCTAGATTCATTAAGGCATTTATCCTTATCTCTTAAGATTTAGACCGATTAAGGGGATATCCGCCCTACCTCGGCTATGACCTCGGCTTGGCGGTGGCGTCCTTGGCTATGGCCTTGGTTTGCACCTACAACTAGAGAGTTTGTTTATATCTCCTTGGTCTAGGCTATGACCAGACTCTAAGGGAATAAAATTACCCTCCCACAGACATAACTCACCGACAATGAAATATTATTTGGGGACCCATTTCAAAAAAATGTTTAAGAAAATAAAAACGGGTTGAAGGGTAGGATGATAAAAAATTATAGTAGAAATAAATAATTTTTGTTGAATAATTGAGATAACAAAAAAATATTCAAAATATTCAAATCCAATTAAAACATAACACATCACACAAAAGAGTCCATTTTTTTTTATTCAACCGGATGAATCCAAGTGTGCATTCATGCCTTATTGTTTTTTCAACCTTTGGAAAGAACATTTTGAAACATCCAATGTATATAGTCTAAAGGATGATAATTGCAATTTTGGTTCGTCTACTAATACAATAATATTCTTTTTTTGTATTTTTTCATATTAAAGGATAAATATTACTTCAACAACATAAAGTGTTAAATATGAATTAATTGAAGATATTTAAATATAATTTAAGAAATTTAAAATTTACAACGGCACGAATTTATTTCAATATGTTATGTTAACTTTTAAGCAGACGAAAAAGGGAAGAAAAAAGAAAATTTATAGAACAAAACTTTGGCCATGTGTGGCTCCGTTTGTCAATTGTGTGGTCGGGATTGGGAAATGGTGAACCATGTGTTGTTTACTTGCCCTATAGCTCGACAGGTATGGGCCTTTCAAGGCTCCCTCTTCCTCTTGAAGGATTCCATGATGAATCTTTATCTGTCAACATGCATTTTTGTATCATGCTTGGGAAGATGAAAGAGGTCCTTGTGGAGGTTAAAAGAATTTTTTCTTGGCTCTTGTGGACCCTATGGAAGAATAGAAATGCTTTGTTTTTTGAAGCGAAAAGATTTGATTATATGCAGACTCTAAAGAAGATCAAGGAAGACACGAGTGAGTGGTCTTTTGCTCAGCAGATTGGGTTGGAGATGGAGGAAACAGAGCCGCAGAACCAGTCTCAACTTGATCAGAGATGGGAAGTTCCACATAAGGGTTGGGTGAAATGTAATGTGGGGATTGCTTGGACAAGGAAGAAGTTGTTCGGAGGAGCAGCTTGGATTGTGCGGGATGAGGCGGGCAAAGTTTTAATTGATAGCCGTCTTACTTTTGTGAAGGTTGGTAGTCTCCTAGAAGCTCAACAGTTGAGTCTCATGTATGCGATAGAAAGTATGAGAAGTCTAAGAGTGGTGAAGGTGTTTTTCGAGCTTAATCTATCTGAGTTAGTGGGAGCAGTGCTGAATCCTAAGGCGTGGCCGGCCCTCAAAGCTTATGGGGATGAGTTATCATTGGCTTTGGAAGGTTTGGCTCACTGGGGCTTAGTTACGGTTCACCATAATTGTATATGAGGTGCATTTCTTTTGGCTCGTTGTATGGAAGGGAGATTGCAATCTTATGTGTCGGCAGGAGCTCCAAATTGGCTAGCCCCGATACTTGAGATGGAGAGGACGGTGGCTATGGTGTCATCCTAAGAATCTATCTAGCATGTGGTTTTAGTCTAGTGTGATGCCCTGTTTTTACAAGAGAAAGTCGAGTTACAAGTGTGTGTCTCTGTTTTTGTTTTCAGTTTGGTGTTGGTTGGCTTAAGTTCTATCATTATTGTTTCGTTGTAACAAACTTTGGTTTGTTTTTTTGGTTCTAATAAAGGTTCAGATGATTAAAAAAACAAAACTTTGGCCATTATCACAATGATAAGTCAATTTATCTGCTAAGAGGTTATTTCCGTAATAAGAAGAGAAATGAGGGATAAGATTGGCAAATAAGAAATTTTTTTATATAACTAACTTCAACAACAACTCTAGTCTCCTCGCCTTTCTTCTTCTTCTTTACTTCACCCCGCAAAGAAACAACCACTCACCATAGACTCGCTCATACACTTGTTCTGATTCTGCATCTTACGTTTCTTATTCTCTCACCATTTGCGGCAAAAACCCTGTTCTTTGATCCGATCGAGTTTCGCTAATTAAGAAGAACAAATGGAAGACTCTATCTTATCGGAAGATGAACGCATGGACGTTTCTCTTTTATCTGAGGATGAGCTTATGGAGGATTTTGTGTTGTCTCTGCGTTACCGGGAGTTAGTCGAAGCAGAAGATGAGGTGATCTTGTATTATCTGAAGATGATGATCGAGTGCGGAAAACCCTGGCCTAGCTACTTCGCCCAGGACGTAGTCGTGTTCAAAGAATCCAAGGGAGGTATTCTATTTTAGGAAACCTATCTTAGTCTTTGCTAAATCCAGAACGGAGACTTGTGGTAGAACTGCTGGATGTTAATCTAGTTGTTGGAGGGTCATTGGTCGAGGTAAACTGATCAAATCAGAGGAGACTAGGAAGATTCTAGGGTTTAAGAAGATTCTTAAGTTTTGCGAGAAGAAGAAACCGAGAGAATATAAGAGAAAATGGGTGATGGAAGTGTAACACCCGAACCTCCCGGTTCAGTGTTCACCGGTGAACACCAAGCAAATCCTTTCGCAAAACCACCAACTTCCACTTTAAACGTCACTTCTAACTACTAACCTACAAACAAAAACAAAAGGGAAAAGGGAGAGGGGTGAATGACTTTCCGACACAAGTCACTCTGTGAGAACCTCCACTAGACCTCGGTATCTAAAAACTAGCTTAGTCTAGAAGTCTAAACTTAAACCGCAACCCTCAATCAAGCACCTATCATGCTGCGCAAGAAACTACTCACATTCGTAATAACACCAATCTCAACTCAACAATCATATCCACAACATTCTCGATCCCAATTCTCATACTCAAGCTCATATTCTTTTTCTCTTTTGCTCATTTCATACTCGTGCACTATCCAACGCCTGGGTACTTCTTCCTTTCCCCCCTTTGTTCATTGACATGCCAATATTCACATTCGTCCCCCAAGAAGCACAACACCAGTTTAGCATGCAATTTCGTATCTCTTACGCAATTCTAAAAAAATGCCAAATTACTCTAATCCATTATTTAAACAGTTCTATGTTCTCATCTTATTATTCACATTCATCGACCTATGCTCGACTTAGTGAGCAAACACGCAATCGCACTCTAGGCGTATAGAATTATCATAACACATACATAATACAAGTTATATATTCATGTCGAGACATATAGCTCGACACTGGCCGATTTAACCCTTGACTACCATTCTAAACCAAATTCCAGACTCAGAGAGAATAGTATAAACCCCCCCCCCACTTTGGCCACTGATGCAGTAGAACAACTTCGAACTACGCTATCTTATGGTAGACAGATTCGCAGCATCAACTTCGGAAGCACACTTTTCCCTTCATACGGATCCAAACCTGGCTTTTCATTTACCAGTGGATAGATACAAGAGCCTACATAGTTCATGCACAAAACTAACCCAAGAAACAACCTCTAGATGAACCAAACACCCTTACACTAAAACTAGACAAATCTGGAAATCTGGCAGATTCGTTGTCACTTAGAAACGAAGGCATAACTCTGAAACTAACCGTTAACTACAATATCCGACCGTTTAGATTAAATCCCTAGATGTCCTCTAGCAACAGATCCGGTTTCACCCCGATCAGACACCGTTTGAATAGCCGATCGTCCTCTTCTTCTTGATTGGTTATAGATCCAATCTGCACAGATATCCCTGGGGAGAACAGCCATAACTTTTGGAAGAAAAGTTCAAACGACTAACCATTTGATAGAGATGATAGATATAGGAGAGGAGTACTTAATGTAGAAAAATCAGATCGAGTTCACAATCGTAGTTAACAAAAGATGATAGAATTGAGACTCCTACTAGTCGAATTCTACAAGGAAAATGTTAGATAAAGTACTAAGGACTGGCCGAATTCTACAAGAAAGATAAAACGTCTACATAATACGCTAAATATGACTACACGCATACGAGCTCATCGTAAATCTCAGCTGCCAACCTAATGCGAAGAGTCTGAATCTTTTCATCACATAGACGTGTAAACACCACAATCACCGGGGTTCAAATTTTGTGGAATACCTTTGTGTCTACGAAGATTGAATTGTTGCGCACTTTTCTTACGGACCGTTGGTGGTACCATTTCGTTAAGCAGCAAAGGTATCAGTTTAGTGAAAGCTCGACACTCATTTAGAAGATCTTGTCGCGTTTCCACCACCGTCATAATGTTGTCATACACGTGAATAACCGATGACCTGAAATCAACACGAAGAGCAACCCAATGATTACCGTTAATGAGATGGCAAAAGTATAATTCATCCACATCAATAAGCCACTTCTTGTGGGTGATGAAGTCATCGGGGTAAAGGCCGTTGAAGGCTCGCTTGTACATTTCTGGAAATTCCCACGTCTTTGAATTGTAGTTTTGGAAGTCCCTTGCCCATATATTAACAAACCATTGACTAAGGAAGGCAATCCTGGTATAATAGAACGGAGATGGGTTACGCATTGATCTCTTGTGAAACATTAGCATGGCTGCTGCCATGTGCTACACATTTAAAAAAAAATCAGATCAAACTATATGTCAAAATATGGACATATTAACTATTAAAAACATGAGAGCACTCACAGAATCACCCAGTCACCCATAGTCAAGTCACCCATAGCCAGTAGTTTTCCATGCTTTCCTCGGAGTGAATAACGTCAGATAAAACAATGGACCCTCGCAAGATTTATCATTCTCTTTATCTGATAGTGATTCTCTACAATAATATAAGCAGACAACTAATATAAAAAGGCATTTTGTTACTTAACAAAATATCCACTAGCTTATTAACATCATAGTAATAATTTTACAAAAAATAGTGTACGAAGATCACATACCCTTGGCTCTGCATAAACTCTAATAACTTCTGCGTTTTAGAATCTGAAACTTTAGTCTTGAGGTTAAATGACAGTTTCGAGAAAGTTGGCCCCTCGATTATTCCAACATATGGAGGTACTTGAGTTTTCGTCAATTGGGGAACCCGCTTTTNCTTGAGTTTTCGTCAATTGGGGAACCCGCTTTTCGGTTGGCTCGATAAATGCTTCCAAGTTCAATAATACTCTCCCAAGGTTGTTGAGTTTTTCCCTTTGAATAGGATCAGACCAAGTCACCGAGTCATCTTTTAGCTCAGGTTTCTCATCAGGCTCTTTTTTCACCTTCTTTAATCCTACAGGTTTTTGCTTCTCTGCAACCCGCTTTTCCTCCACTAGTGCATCAAGCATGATTGTCTCCTTATCTTTTTCCACCTCTTGCTTGTCCTTAGTTGCCTTCTTCGGATTCCTAAAGGCACAGTTAATGGATAAACCATCTTGGGAAGTTTCTTTTGTCTTCACCATCCATGACTACAAGGAAGAAAAACTGTTAGTACAGTTACTTAAAGTAAATAAAACATACTAAAGTCCCAAAACATTACTAGACTTACTGGGTCACTGCTTTGGACTTCATCTTCTTCATGGACTTCATCTTCTTTATGGACTTCATCTTCTTCATGGACTTCATGGACTTTATTTCCTCCAGCTTGCTGAAGCTTCGCTTTTAGTTGATTAATCTCCATCTCTAAAGCTGAGATCTTCTTCGCATATTTCAGCTCCACGGAAGCGACTTTCATCTATATTTTCTTCTCAATTGAGATGTCTAATGATGCCAGAACCGTCTCAGCAACTTTCTTATCAATGTCATCTACTTTTTTCATGAGTTGTACTAGCATTTCCATGATCCCAACCTGCTGTTTGAGAAAATTAAAAATTAGTCAGAATCAATATCATTAGTAGGCATAATAAAACATAATTCATCTTTTGTGAAACAACGATTTTTGCCTCTCTTGAGATGAATCAATATCAATATCATTAAATGATTGTTGACTCTCTCAACAAAATTAGTCAAAATCAATATCAATATCATTAAAAACAGAATTCATCTCTCAACATAATTAGTCACAAGAGAGGTAAAACCGGAACAACCTCAGTCTCTACTTATAATCAGAATCAATCTACATATAAATAAATTTCTAGTTATAATTCTAACGCAGAATCAGTCATGGAAAGCAAAAACAGTTTGATGACTTACCGATTGTGGTACACTGGTATTCGTTGGATGCACTTCAATTCTCTGTCTCTTGGTGGCTTTAACGTTTGAATTAATATCAGAATCAATCTTTGTGGGGCTAGGAATTTTAGAAGCTCGCTTGCTTGCCATATTAAGTGGAGCTTCAGAAGATGGTCAATCCCACGCATGCTCATCAAGTTTGCCTTGAATAATATCAGACACCAATCTCTCAATTTCTTTGTCACAAGACTTTTCACCCCATTGTGGATACATATCCTCCTTTCGAACGAAGTGTCTAACACGAACCTGAAACAGAAAATATGTAAGGACTAAAAGTAGATAAGAAAGTTAAAAATACTTTAAATGTCTAAGAGAACATACCTTTCCATAATTTTCCTTCTCGGTCATTATAAAGTTTGCCATGTCTATACAATCTCATGATTGCCTTCAATTCTTTTCCCGTACGGATGTCCCAAACCGGGAACCGAGTCGTAAATCCAAATCTGTAGAGCGTATACACATCCTTGTAGAGTCAATTTTGTTTTGTTTCGATACGAAAGCAACTCCACATACTACACAAGCTTGCTGAAGGCCACACGTCCCCAAGGATACCTTTCAAACCTTTCTTTGTCTAGTACTTTCTTCGCATCATCTAGTGGAACTCTACTACCCAGAGATATGCCATGAATCCCAAGTGATAATATACAAAGGCAAGCAAGCATTCTTTTTTCTTCAAAAGACCATTTACTGCAATTTAAGAGTGACTTACACAACTCAAAAATACAATAACAGAAAAGAAAGATCTATTTCTCTAAACCAATCTGTTGAATTTGATCTTACATGAACAACTAGTGGACAAAAGCCAAATATAATAGAGAAAAGATTCAA